>JALPQI010011298.1:0-45687 GCA_025490895.1 Thaumatotibia leucotreta | reverse complement strand
AGTTATTATCTAAAATTACTTTTTTTTCTTGGCGCGAACGATTTGCCAATATTTAGTGAATAGCTTTAACGTAACCTAAAATTTGTTTATGTTTTAATAAAAGGGCACTTTATGAAATGTCGTATCTCAAAATATATATAACTTACTGTGATGCAACGTAGCTCAAATCCTTTCAAATTTAATGTTCTTTCTTAATTTTATAGCAATCAGTATCAAAAAGATAATAGATTTTTAGTTAAACGTCAAAAACTAAAAAGAGTGCGATTTTATTTCCGTTTTTTACGTCCTATGCCCAAATTATTTTTTTGTTTTTCTTTTAATATGCATTTTCGTATATATCTATAAGGCCCTTTATAATATACCAAAATTGCAGCTTTGCAACTCAACTTGCGATTTGTATGAAAAACTTAGATAGCGGGCCTCCTGCCTTTGGAATTTCGGGTTTATACTTTCAACTATAACTTTGACAGCCTCCGTAGCCTAGTTGGTAGTGACCCTGCCTACGAAGCTGGAGGTTCCGGGTTCGAATCCCGGCGAGGGCATTATTTGTGTATTTATTTATCACAAATATTTGTTCCTTGGTCATGGCTGTCTATGTATTTAAGTATATATATGTATCTATCTATTATATATATCGTCGCCTGGTACCCACATCACAAGCCTTAATTGAGCTTACCGTGGGACTAGGTCGATTTGTGTGAGATGTCCCAAGATATTTATTTTATTTATTTATTTATTATTTAACTACAAAGTTCACTGACCTAATTTTACCCTTAAATTAAAGAATATTAAGTGCGCTATAAGGTCATTATTGCATATTTTTCGTAGCATAATTAGGTGAGGCAATATTAAGTCGAAAACGTTAGCAAAACACAAAATTTTATCTAGTTTACAAAAAGGGGTACTTTTTAAAGTCTCGAATCTCTGAAACTATAAGACCTACGGTAATGCATGTAAGCTCAACTTGTTGGAAATTTATTAGCCTTCAAACGTTTAATAACATATGATATCAACAAACGTAAGGTTTTTTAATTAAAAATCAGAAACTAAAAAATGGTCGTAAATTTCGCAGTTTTTCACGTACTACCCAGCTAGCACAACTTTTTTTTGCTTGCAAAATATGGTTTTATACTGTCCTATGGTGTATACAACAACATACCAAAAATGCAGCGATACTACTTGATTTGCGAGTTTAGGGTAAAATTATGTACGATTTGACCGTACTAATAAATATCTGTAAGATAAAATTATACCCATCTTTTTGCCCAGGCATATAAAAGAAAAGGGCAGCTAAGATTTATCAGACGGATTGTGAAATAGGGCATTATATTCGTAGTTCATACGAGCAATGTACAAGTTGCGGAAAATTCTCAAAATGGCGGGAATATACTCGGAAGTTTCCGAGAATTTTCATGAGAATTTAAGAATAAGTTCTCATTGAGAGTGTTTCCATGAGAACTTATAAACATGTGTTATAAACAATTATTTTAAATCGTAAATAAGTAAACAAGGCAGTAAATTTATTTAACTCATAACTCTCATAAGACATGTATCTAGTACGATCTTGGCTTGATTAGTTGTTAATTAATTTTTTGTTAAATTGTTAGTTAATTGTTTGTTAAATTGAGATTCCCGAGAACATTCTCTATGCAAATTTTGCAACTTACGAAACTTCTCCTCGGTACAATGCTAGTTCATACTGTCCATAGTCGTGATATATTGGTGAGTAAGCCACATTTTCACGCAAGTTGAATAGTTAAATCTAAAAAATGTGATTGTCAATGTGTTAATACTCCAATAACCGTTCCCACTCTTTAAGCACCTAACAGATTCCCTATAGACGACGAAGTTTATTAAAGCTTAAAACGTCGCTCGCGGAAAGTTCTGGAACCGTTCAAACTGTCGTTGCGCGAGACGGCGTGCATCCATCAAACGCGGCAAATGAGTCTGCTGCTTACAGCTGATGTAACTGCTCCTGTGGAATAGAACAGCCGAGTCACTGGGCAGTTTTACCATCATCAGCCTATGTTAGTCCACTGCTGGACGTAGGCCTCTTCTATTAACTATGCGTATAGACGCATTAGATTAAATGCCCATAATCGCCACGCTGGGCAAGCGGATTGGCGATTGCCACTATGATGACGCTGCTGATCATTAGGAGAGGCCTACGTCCAGCAGTGGACTATCATAGGCTGATTAAGTGAAGAAGAAGAAGACATGACAGAACCGTTTGATGGTGCATGACAGGTAATGTACAGACAGTTCAAGTGTTTAAACATTATACGAAATATTCCGTAATAATGGACGGTTCACTTATACAGATATCTTGAGTAAAAGCATACCTGGGAGACCGAACCTGCTTGCATTTGAAAATCCTCTAGTCTACTTTGACATAGGTAGGTAAGGTTAGTGCATTTCATGTTATTGCATGAATTTGGAGTTTAATGATATTTTCTTAATATTCCGAAATATTCAATCAATGATTCCACTAAGAAAGTTATAATATATTTCCTAGAAGAGCTTTTACCGAATTCTCGCTTGATAGTATCTTCTGAGAACCATACAGTTCGTCCTGATGGTTAATTTGGAAGAGACTAATATACAAAGCACAAAGTATAAGGTGATTAACCTTTGCTTCCGATAATTCAAAGATGACTAGATTGGCAGGATAATTTTAATGTAATATTCCTAGAAATACTCTGATGTCTGTACCTACTTACAGTCGACAATAAAACAACGTGTTTCGGGAACGTGTAACATAGTAAAATACAAGTCGTGTGCCTGCTATACTCTGCTGCCGGTTTTATATGTTTAATGTATTGCTAAATGAGAACACCAATTTGTCTATATGAAGCCATATTTTATTCTGCCCTTTAAAATGGTCCATACACAAAGTATGACATTTTATATTAAGTCATGATTACCAACCCAACACTGCCTGGGTACATGTGTCCTACCCAAATGATATAACTTAACCCTTAAATGCATGGTGTAGGATGCAGCCTACATAACCAAAACATGGTTAGTGTTTGAAATCTAGATATGTATGTATTATGTTTTTGTATGATTTGGCAAGAAAAACTAACGCCTTTTCACATTTATTAACGATTTTTTGGCAACACTGTGTATAAAAAAAGTTATAAACGTTTTTAACTCAAATGGCGGCAATTTAGAAAAAGTTGAATATTGTAGGTTTTCTTCGACTGTGTTTAGTGGTTTTTAACTAAGTAAGTAATTATTTTCTATTACAATTCTGTAACTCATTTCATAACGATTTTATTTTTACAAACATTAATTAAGGTCTCAGCCAGAAAGTAAAGAATATTTACATATTTGATCTTGTAGGATCTAGCCTACATTATGCACTCCCGGCACTTTGAAATTACTATGGGCACTATCGAAGTTATTCTGGTTGACAAATTTAACTCGTACATTATTTTGATATTTTTACTAGGTTATTTTATTTCATATTTATTATTACTTAGATAAACAACTAAAGTAAGGAATTATTGTTATTTTATTGTTATTAGTAGGTTTATTGTTATTTTTTAAGATTCCATAAACTTTAATAAAATTGGCTGATGGCATTATTCATTGTTAAACAAAAGTTACTTTAAAAAAATTGCTTATTAAGCAAACGTTCATTAATTACGTATATTAGAAGCTCATATTTTCGTAAATGTTTAATTCGTACCTACAAACATTGCGGATTTCAGATCTGTCATAGACCGTGTATAGGGCTATTTGATTTTGCGGGGAATGCATAATGTAGGATGTAGCCACATTTTGGAAAGTAGTACCAAATTCACCAAAAATATGACTTTAGATTTTTTTTCGTATTTTTCTCATGTTTTTTACGCCGTTAGGTATCCACATTTTTTTTTCATTGAAAAAAAAAATTCATGCATTTAAGGGTTAAGGATTCAATGAATTTTAAAACTCTATGTCAATTAGAAAATTTTTCAATTTGATTTGGCATTCAGTTTAGGACCTATGTGTCAGTTCCATAGAATAACTGTAAAAAGTTCACAAGCCGAACCTACACTGAATCTCATTAAAGAGGTCATGGTAGCCCCCTGACAGCAAAACATACTTGTGTGGTAAAAGTTACCATATTTCCTGCAATGTTCTATAATAGTTATTTATGTGGCTGGCGCATAATAAGAGGCATTAATCGTAATAAGATTACACGAGTGTTTAATGCCTAATAATGTACAGTCACATACATAACTTTATCTACATCCATATCATAAGTTTAAAATGCCAATTTACTGTTATTTATATTGATATCCACAAAGTAAAATACCTCTAAATATTTAAAATCAGTTGAAATCCCTCAATTTGTGTAAAAATATCCTGCAATAAATATTTATTGAAAAAAAAAAACTAAAATAAGTTGACTTTATAACATTAATTTATTGACACCGATACTTAATGTTTAACATTACGATACATTGTACTTTAATGTTAACATTATGATACAGGCACAGGCATCGGTTTCTTAATATAGGTTATTAAATTACCGCTTCTGAATACATAATAGGGAAATTATGAAATGGATGTAGATAAAATTCTATTATGTAGTGCTTGGCCGTATAGTAGGCACGCGACGAAGTGGTTCCTCTGCCACGCTGGCTATGTAAAAAGGCTTTGTTTGTTGTCGACAGCACCCGGCACTTATTAATCAACTCGCCGTGTGAGCCGGCCCATTTGACTAAGTAACCAAGTCGCGAACTCGTAGCCACTGCGTTAACGCATTCTCTGTCACCGACGGAAATGTTCGTCAATCTTCATAAAAAACCGGCCAAGCGTGAACAACCGGAACACCAAAAAACATGATATTGGTAGGAGAATGTGTTAATACGCCACTTATACACAAACAGTTGAAGATCGCTTCACACGATTCGCTTGACGTTGACGCTGAAAGTTCAACTGCTGGTAGTAGGTACAGTCACCACCTGGATGCTTAGATTGCTTAGCCAAGTTGCCAATCGCTAACGCTTAGTAGCATATCGTAGTTTTCCCTCTCTATCATTCTTTCATATTAGTGCGACAAAGACAGTTAGCTGGCTTTCGTTTACGATTGACAATTAAGCATTAGCGATTGGCAACTTGTCTAAGCACCCAGAGATAGGTATACGAGTATCAGAGCGGCGAGTAGTCACAAGTATCCGAGCACGCCTCTATTGTCATGAAGTTAGAATCTGAACGTGCAGATATTTTTGAGCATCGTGGCTGCTCCGATACATCTGATGGCGACTGCGCTGTTACTGCTTGACGTTTGCCGTTTCAAATACTTTCAAAGCGTTTCGCATGATATCAAAGTAGCAATAAATATTTCACGCAGCAAATGCAGTGAGGAATATTTGATACTCCCTAAATATTACGTCGGAGTTAGAGGTGCACAGCTGCACAGGGGAGCCGTAGCATGACTGCAAGTATCGGTAGGTAACGTTAGGTTTAATCAATACGTAAATCAGTACGGTTAGCACATGATTGGTGCGACAATATGTCGCCGCGAGATAGACTATAATACATAAAATACTTATACCTACTACTATATATAATCAAAGAGGGACGGCAAATCTATCTCGCAGCGATATACTGTCGCACCAATCATGTGCTAAGCTTATGCTCGCTCGAGTATAAAGGTGCGTTTAAACCAAAAGAGCATTTGCTGTTCTAGCGCCCGTTCTAAGAAATCAACCAATCACGTTTTGTGTACCGATCGAATTTCGTAGAGTGGGAGGTTAGAACAGCGAATGCTCTTTTGATTTAAACGCACCTTATAATATTGCAGAGCGAGCGCGATAGAATGCATTACGTATCGAGTAAAACCTAACGTATCTTTACTTTCCCACTCATGGTCCAGCTACAGTACAGTTAATTTTTAGGAGACAAATCAAAAACAAAGGGTGATTTACCTTTCCTTTCAAGAATTCAGATAGCGCAGAATAATTTTGATGTAATATTCTCTATTCTAAGTAGGTAATATGTTACCTACTTATACTCATAGTTATATTCATATATTCATAGTTTAAATGCAAAGACTTTACAGACAATAGATGAATTAATCACTCACCTCATCTATAAACAACTCTTTTCTGTACTAAAATTGTTTTTATTTAAGTAAAATATACTAATCAGTCATGAATTAATCGAAAATCAAGAGGGCTACCACGATCTACTACCGCGATTCAGTTTTGGACCTAATCTGAATCGCGATGTGTCAGTTCCATGGACTAACTGGTAAAATGAGAGAGAATAAAGAGATCATGGTAGCCTCCCAAATCTGATGAAAATCAGGTCGAAACATGTAGCAATTATCTACTTAAATTACGTGACTTAGCTGTGTTTAGCAATGTAGGTACAAGATGCAGAACATTCTCAAAATTACGGGAATATACTTGGAAATTTCCGTGAATTTTCATGAGAATTTAAGAGCAAGTTCTCACTGAGATAGTTTCCACGAGAACTTATAAAAAAGTGTATTGTTGTGTTTCTGTGTAATGTTATATTTCACAAATGAGTAAACAAGGCATAAAATTTACCTTAAAAGGAATGTATATCCGAGGCTGGAGGTTCCGGGTTCGAATCCCGGCGAGGGCATTATTTGTGTATTTATTTATCACAAATATTTGTTCCTTGGTCATGGCTGTCTATTTATGTAAGTATCTATATGTATCTATCTATTATGTATATCGTCGCCTGGTACCCACATCACAAGCCTTAATTGAGCTTACCGTGGGACTAGGTCGATTTGTGTAAGATGTCCCAAGATATTTATTTATTTATTTATTCTCAAAATTGCGGGAATATAGGTACTTGGAAATTTCCGAGAATTTCCATGAGAATTTAAGAGTAAGTTCTCATTGAGAATGTTTCCACGAGAACTTATAAAAAAGCGTTATGAAACTTATGAAGAATGTTGTACATATTTCACAATTGAGTAAACAAGGCATAAATTTTACCCTAAAAGGCATGTAAATACCTATATCGTAGGTGTAACGGTTTTGGCATGATTAGATAGCTTGTAAAATTTAAATTGCCGAGAACATTCTTTATAGAAGTTTCGCAATTTATGAAACTTCTCCTCAGTACATTGCTAGCCCTGTTCGATAATATTTTAATATGTAAACAGAGTTTGCTTAGAATGTGTGGTCAAACTACGCAAGATTATTTCAAAGACAATCTTTTGTAAATATCTGAGTAGGCATGCGGCACGTGACCGACTTAAGAATCCAACGGGTCACCGCGGCCTCAGAAAGGCCGTATTGAGCAGATACTTCAAAACAAGATCAGTCTTTATAAATATGATAATATAAACTAAGCTGAAATACCGGTTTGTGTATTGTGGAGCTCACATGAAGTATGAGCCAGATACATCACCCTCAACGCTGTATAAGGCCAGCCATACACCTGTAAGTTCTTACGTAAGTTAGAGGGACGGAGCTATACTAAGGAATGAGAGGTGAATATCACTATCTCATTCCTTAGTATAGCCCCGTCCCTATAACTTACGTAAGAACTTATAGGTGTACGAGCGCTCTAAGAAAAGAACTGTAAGTAAGTTGAATCTAAAAAAAGTAAGAACCTAAAAATTTGCATAGTTCTAAAATCACGCACTTTTACAACACAATCTTGGCTTTATTACCAATTTGTTCCCATACATTTTTAGTTAAAATTATTGACATTTTATTAGTATTAACGTAAAAATATACCAGTGAACGTGTTTCATGATATGTGTCAAAGACGTTAAATGGTATGAAAAGTCAGCCATATTTGTTGAGGTACTATTTAGGGTTCCGTAGTCAAAATGGCAAAAACGGAACCCTTATAGTTTCGCCATGTCCGTCTGTCTGTCTGTCCGCAGCATAGCTCAGTGGCCGTTAAGACTAGAAATCTTCTATTTGGTACAAGTATACATATTAATCCTACGTCAGATCAGACGACGCAACGGAGCCATGTCGTTACGTCGTCACCCAAACTTAAGTAGTTTTTAAGTATCTACCTAGGTTTTAAGTATGTACTTGTACCTATTATTTGATATGTAAATTTTTAGTTCACAGTGACTTGGTTTTTACTGTTATGCGGTGAAACTTATTGGAATGTAAAATAAATAAATAAATTAATTAATCATGTGAACAAAGTGGTGCAATAAAAACTTGAAAAAAAAGTTTTTTCGGGTACCTGCCCAACTGGTGAAGTGGGGATGTTTTTTTTATTCGATGTAATCCTACAGTGTGGGTATCATTAAATAGGACTCTTAAAAATAATAAGGGTCTTGAAATAAAGTTTTTTTCTAAAGTCAATATTTTCGGAGATAATCGCTCCAGAAGAAAAAAAATGTGTCCCCCCCCCTCTAACTTTTGACCCGTAGGTCCAAAAAATATGGAAAGAATCATGAATAGTGGGCTTATGGAATACTTTAAAATAAAACTGTTTCGAAAAATTAAGCTACGCCCTACACTGAGCATGGCCCGACATGCTCTTGGCCGGTTTTTTAGATTCTACTGACGATTGGTATAGTTTTATTTATCTACCTGCCCTGGCATTTCACTACATATTTCAGTTGTCGAGAACATAGAAAACGTTTCTTAGTTAAAGTAATATTTAAAAATAGTTATAAATATTTAAATACACTGCAACCCTAGCTATAATTGGTTGTCATTTTATATAATGTTCTTCAGACAGGTTTTGCACCAGATTTAACGTGTTTGTTATACGCAGGTACCGGTAATCATTCATCCATCACTTACCGGAATGATATTAATTAGAAAAGTGGATGTGTTCATAATAACCGTAGGTACCTCTCTTATGTATAGACATATAAGATGAAACTTTACATAAGACAAAAAAAAAAACACACGTTCTTGTCTCAAAATATTGTGCACGATGTGTACAGTCAAGGGCATTAATATATATACACTTCTCCATACTGATCCCTTACAAATATGTCTATATATTAATGTACTCGACTGTACCTACTTATTTAATGATATCTTCGAAAAACAGGCTGTTATAAAAGAAACACCGCTTAGAATTGGCTATGTAAAGTTTTCCAAAGGTATAAATATTATATTTTTTCCTGATAGCCGTCGTCTTAAGATTCAAGAAAATGCGGCTCTTTTATTTTCATTTCCTATAAATTGTTGATAATCTTTTTTTAAGTGAGTTAGGTGACATTTGGGCAGTCTTATGGATGAATAGAGCCTAATGCGTTCGTCCGCAATCAGTACAAAGAAATAGACAAAAAAGTCTGTCAACGACAATGTCACTCTTGTCATTCATAATTTTTTTTCTATTTCATTGTACTTATAGTGGACGAAAGCATTAGGCTCTGTTCATCCATAAAACTGCACAAACGTCACGTCGCTCACTTAAAAAAAGATTGTTAACAAATTTTAAGACATAAAAATAAAAGAGCCGCATTTTTTGAACCTTAAGACGACGGCTATCAGGCAAAAATATAACATTCATACGTTCAGAAAACTTTACATAGCCAATTATTAACTTATTTTAACTAGTCTATTCGATTATAAATATTAGATGTCATATACCAAAGAAAAACGACCGAGATCACCTAATGTCCGAGGTGGGGATCGAAACCACGTACTCAGCTTTCGCGGCTGATGCCTGTATCTAATATTTATAATTTATATAGTATTAAGTAGTGTGACTACTGGAGAAAAATTAAAAGTACAAATCAAAATATTTAGTTAATAAATAATTTGATTTGTGTTTTCGCAATACGTTCAATAGTCTATTCGAGTTCAAACAAAACCTCGCAACAAAGGCTCGCAAGTAAAGCTTTACCCGTTTGTATCAGATGCAAATAAAGTTGAAATGTCAGGTGGTTGTACTTATTATACGAGGCCCTTGACAACCGAATGGTTCGGGCTCGTTTAAACCCAAGATGTCGCGAGGCAACGGGACGCCGACAAATTGCCTCGGCCCGGCTTTGTTGTTAGGGCACAGGCCTACTACCGCGAAAATCGAAATTTGTAAATTTTGAGGATTTTTCTCTGTCACTCAAACGAAGGCGTCATTAGAGTGAGAGAGACAAATCCTCGAAATTTACGAATTTAGATTTTCGCGGTAGTAGGCCTGAGTGCCTAACACGAACCACCATAGAGGTGTTGTCTCCCTGATATACTTATGTACGAATTCTCAAGTGCGATAGAGAGGCAATACGGCAATCGACGTTTGGGGTAAGCCTACAGAAGTTAGTACATACGGAATTATAAGACGCCAAGCAGCGTAGTGGTTAAATTAGCGATAAACAAACTTGACAGATAGTTGTAAAAAATCATAAGAGAAATTGCTACGCGCTATAGCCCCGTGAGATCTAAGTTCTAAATTAACCCTTGTTAAAATGAGGCTAAAACTGTCCATTTTTCCGATAATTGTAACGTTATTATATGTAAGACTCATACAGATAGAGTGCAAAATCCTTTTCCTTCGGTTTTTCACGGAAACATCCGAATTCATATTGTGGTCACAATTAACTGTAGTAACCATTGCACTGAAGATAATTGAGACGGCGCTTAATTCGGGCGTTTCCGTGAAAATATGAAGGAAACATGTTTAAGCCTTACTTATAATGACGTTAAGTTTATCAAATGCTTAGCAACCATGACGACATTGCCCCTCGGGTTGAATTCCTTGCATATTCATAAAATACTACAAAATGCAGGGCTCTGTGTTCTACTGCAACTGGGCGGCAATAGGTAAATATATTTCCTTACAAACCAGCGTTGTTCAAGCGCGCAATATTAGTTCTTCATTGAATTCATTTCATTATTAATTCTTCATTTTGATTCACTAAAACATTGCTTGGTTTAATTTGACTCCTGAGCAGTAATATGCGTGACTTCGGTGGAACGTTACAATCCTGCAAAAAGTACGGCGCAAAATTGACTCGTGTGTTATACATCTAACCGGGAACGAATTACGAGTACGTGCAGAGGGGAAGATAGATAATAAGTTTAGTTAGTGAATACCTTAAGATGTAACAGGATTGGAAAAATACCTATTTACACATTTTTATTTCAATTATTCATTGTATAAACTTAATCTAAATTATGAAATAAACACACAAAGAAATCTTATCTAAAATAAAAACTAATAATCTAAATAGAAAAGCTAAAAATACATTTAATAAAAATACTTACCTACAAAAAAAATACTTACCTACAAAAAAAAGGATTGGTCATTTTTCCACACAAAGGTTTTGAACTGTATCCTCCAGCAATAATCATCAACACCTTGGGCCTATTTCTCGTACCTTATTCTTCTTCTTCTTCTTCCACTTAAGAGCTATGCTCTTGTCGGTGTAGCAATCGCCAGCCTTCTCTCTCCTGGGCTTTTTCCTTCACTTCTTGGTAAGACATGACTTTGAGCTTTTCCTTTATTTTCTCAAAGTAATTTCGTCTTGGCCTTCCCCTGCCTCGCCTTCCCTCAATCTTGCCTTCTATGATGTTCTTGAGGAAAAAGTCATGTCTTAGCAGGTGCCCTATCATATTTCCTCTTCTGTTTTCAATTACATTAAGCAATGTCCTTCTTTCTCCTATCCTATTCAATACCTCCTCATTTGATATTTTTTCCGTCCAGCTTATCCCTTCCATCCTCCTCCAGCACCACATCTCAAACGCCTCCAGTCTCTCTCTATCCTTCTGTATCATTGTCCACGTTTCACTGCCATACAAAGCTATACTCCATACGTATGCTTTGACAAACCGCTTCCTGGTATTTGTTGAAATCTTGGATTTCAGTATGTATTTTTTGTTGTTAAACGCCTGTTTAGCCATAGCTATTCTAGCAATGATATCCTGACTACATCTTGATCTGTTGTTGATTATACTACCTAAATACTTAAAATGTTCAACATGCTCAATATTTGTATTATTCAATTTAATCGGTCTCTGTCTTGAATCAGCTTTTGATGCGGTTAGTATTTTAGTTTTGTTTATATTTATTTTTAATTCAAATTCTTTAAATGTCAAATCCATAGTACTAAGTAATTTTTCAAGCTTAGTAGCATTCTCCGCTAGGGCTGCAATGTCGTCTGCAAAACGTATGAAAAATATTTTACACCCGTTAAATTTTACTGATCCTTGGGCCTCTTCAGTTATTTTACTTATTGCTGCCTCTATGAATAAATTAAATAAAAGCGGTGAAAGTGGACAACCCTGTCTTACTCCTTGTTGGATCCGTGCCGTTCCGCTTTCTTTTCCAATCTCAATCAGTACTTCCTGTTCCCTGTATAGTTCGTATATCATTCTTCTGTCTCGAAAATCTAATCCGGCTTTCTTGAGTATGTCCATCATTAGCTTCCAGTTGACTTTGTCGAATGCTTTCTCTAAGTCAATGAAAGCAATGTGTGTATCGAGTCCTACGTCCATACGTCTGTCCACTATCATTCTAAGTGCCAAAATAGCCTCTCGTGTGCCTTTATTTCTCCTAAAACTAAATTGATCTGACCCTATTTTGTCTTCAATTTTTGCTCTTAACCTGTTTTGCATAATTTTGAGTAGTATTTTGGATGGTTGTGAAATTAAGCTTAAAGTTCTGTGTTCTTCGCATTTTAATGTGTTAGTTTTCTTTGGAATAGTTACCATTTTGCTTAATTTAAAGTCATCCGGAACTATATCTGTTTTGTATATATTAGAAACAATGTCGTAAATTTCTTTTATTAATGCTTCATACTCTGAGTGTTTTATTAATTCTATATACAAGCCATCAGTTCCCGCAGCTTTTCCGCACTTGATGTCCCGTAAAGCCAGTTGAAATTCGGTCATAGTGATATCTGGGCCCATGTCACATTGGTCGACGTCTCTTTCATTTTCCAAATCCTCTCTTTTCAACCCATCACCTTCATATAAGCCTTCTATGTACCTTTTCCACCGTTCCATAATAGTTTTGTTGTCAATTAATATTTTATTACTTTCATCTAATATTGCTGTACTCCTTGACTTATGTTTCTTATCTAAATTCTTTATTATGTTGTATGCCTTATCAGTTTTTCCTTTCTTTATACAACTGTCTATTGTCTCACAGTATTTTTCAATATCTTTTACTTTTTGGTTTCTACATTTAGTTGTTATCATGTTAGTTAATCTTTTATATTTTCTTACACTGTCTGAATCGGATTTATTTCTTAAACTTCTTCTTTCTATCATGAGATCCATTATTTCGGAACTTAACCATTTTTTCCTTGCTACAATCTTTTCTTTTCCTAGGCATTCCTCTGCTGTACATTTAATTATATCTCTTATATTATTCCATTTTTCATTTATATTCTCATATTTATTATTAAAATCTGTATTTAAATTATTATTAATTATTTTATCACCTAATGTATTACTATATTGCACTGAATTATTGCTTGCTTTATCCTTAAGTTTAGTGAGATCGATTTTCTTTGGCTTCTTAACTCTATGTTTTTTCTTTACCTCTAACTTATGCTTACTAATAAGGAGATTATGGTCTGTGTTAACATCAGCACCCGGTAAAGTTTTGCATATTGATACTTGGGATTTGTATTTGTTTTTTATTAATATGTAGTCCAACTGGTATCTACCTATATCTCCTGGCATATTCCATGTGTAGCGTCTTCTCTTAGGTAATTCAAACATGGTGTTCAGAATGACTAAACTATTTTCTTCGCAAAATTGTATCAATCTCTCTCCTCTTAGGTTTCTTTTACCCAAGCCAAATTTTCCCATTGCATTACTCACTTTTTCTTCACCTACTATAGAGTTAAAATCGCCCATTACAATTAAATTATCTTTTTCGTGTGCAGAATCTAAAATGGTGTCTAGATGATTGTACATTTCTTCAATTTCATCGTCTGGGTGGCTACCAGTTGGCATATACACTTGAATTATTAAGGTATTGATATTGTCAGTTTTTAATTTAATGGCTGTTATCCGATCACTGTGGTGTATGGTGTTTTCGACTAAATTACCCCATTTCTTGTTCAAAACTATTGCCGTTCCATTCATTCCTTGTTTATCACCGGTGTAAATTATTCTATAATCCCCACTCCAGTAGTCTCCATTTCCCCCCCATCTTGTTTCACTTAAACCCAAAATATCTAAACTTAGACGTCCCATCTCCATTTTCAATTCTTCCAGTTTTCCCGCTGGTAGCATTGTTCTCACGTTCCATGTACCTATTTGGCAAGGATTTCGCAGGATGACGACCGACCTAGCCTTGCTACTAGGCCTGCCGGACTCAGACCGCCACGGCATGTTACTTCGTGGAAGCCCGTTGTCAAGGACATTACATACTTTCTTTGACATAACCATTGCTCTTTTATAGGGAGATCTGTGTGGTGGTTTCCCCACTTGCCTTCCACACCGCAGTTTTATGACTGGTAGCCCATCCATAAATTTCCGGACAAAAGCCTTACCGGAACCCTTTTCCTCAGCCTCCTGCCGGTACTGACATTGCCGCTGCCCAATGTCAGGGGAGTGCTTATTTGATGGCGGCACTATCTCGCCATGTCACAGAAGTCGTCATTGGGTATTTGCAGAATTTTTTAGAGTAATCGTTCCCTTGTGATTACCCGCTGCGCCCTGCTAACATCTGCCGCTGTTTGGTCGGGGACTGCTTATTCAAGTATTCGCAGCTAACCACCATATCTGGTGGCCGTATCACCATCCGCCACCTGTGACCCCGCTGATAGCCTACAGCTCAGCCCCAGCTCGTACCTTATTAGACTAGTAATATTAGTCCATGGGCTAATATTTTTTACAAGTTTACAAATTTGCGTTTCTCGAAGCCACTCTAATAAAATATTAGTTATTAGTTACCAACTAATAAATATTAACTAATATTATTAGTCCTAATTTGGTTTTCGTTTCTCGAATACAAATAAAAAAAAAAAACCGGCCAAGTGCGAGTCGGACTCGCGCGCAAAGGGTTCCGTACCATTATCAATTCATTATAAAAAAATACAGTTAAATCAACCTACCTCAAAAACTATAAGAGGTAATTTAATCAAACCAAAAATCGTTGATAGAGTTTATTAATGGGCATAACATATATTTTTTTTAGAATTTTATATCGCGTAGTTTAAAAAATAGAGGGGGGGGGACACATTTGTCAGACTTTGAGAGCTGATATCTCGAAAACGATTTGCTTAAATAAAAATGTGATTTATAAACCTTCATGTCCTTTTCAAAGACCTTTCTATTAATACCCCACACGCTTATATACAACTAAAAAAAATGTTCTTTCCCTCAGTTACATGTATGGAGGGCCCCCACCCCAATGATTTTTTTTACAATTTAGTATCATAATCCTGTAGCGGTTTATACAACGCATATCCTTACCAAATTTCGTTACTGTAGCATTTATAGTTTTCGAGTAAATCGGCTGTGACAGACGGACAGACGGACAGACGGACAGACGGACATGACGAATCTATAAGGGTTCCGTTATTGCCATTTTGGCTACGGAACCCTAATAACTACACTTGTAAAATACACTCATAAAGCTATTAGTCGCCGAAGCTTGGTAAAAAATATTAGTCCAAACTATTAGCGTGTTACTTATCACAGTTAACTAAAGAAAACTATAAAATGTGGATGGATTCGGATGAGAAATAATTAAAATTGTTAATTCCTTCCATTTTTACGTTTATCTATTTAGGTTAACGTATCCGAAAAGCTTCCAAATAAAGTATCTCTGGCTTCCAATATATTCCTTAAAACCATCAACTTCATATCCATTCTAAAGGTGCGTTTAAACCAAAAGAGCATTCGCTGTTCTATCGCCCGTTCTACGAAATCCACCAATCACGTTTTGTGTAACGATCGAATTTCGTAGAGTGGGGGGTTAGAATAGCGAATGCTCTTTTGGTTTGAACGCACCTTTAATAAATTTAGATGTTTGATTTTAACTAAACAAAAAATTTGCTCTTTACCGCCAATGATTTTTTTTTATATGCAATTAAGGCATGGGTAATCCCCAATCAGCCAAGCTGGACTAATATTTTTTATTAGTTTACCATTATTAGTTACTAGTCTAATAATTATTTTCGAGAAACAGAAAATATTAGGACTTGTAAAATTTTCACTAGTAACTAATAACTAATATACTTGTAAACTAATAGTTACGAGAAATAGGCCCCTTGTGACGTTTGTATACTTGTAAATGCTTTGATGATGCATTTCCATTAAAAACGCTATCAACTACAGAAACCAATTACTCCGTTTCAGTAGTTGAAAGCGTGAAAGATACTGTTTTTTTTACTTGATTAGAACTTAAATGTATTAATTAGTTCTTAACTTAAATAATTAATTCATCTCTTAATTTGAGTGAAGCAAATTTCAAAATAAAAAGTTCAGCCATTTGCGCCGATCGACAAGCAAGCAGAACAAAGCGTTATATTGACCGTTAGAAGGAACTTTTAAAATGTTAAAACGTGAAAACGGTTGCTAGTACCGCTTCATGTTATAATCATTAGTTTTATTACAAACTCACATTATGATTACAAACTATACATGTATTTGTTACTCGAAATACATTGTGAGCAATGGCATAGTCAGTCAAACTATTGATCAGTCATATTCGCCCATAATCAGTATAATATCAATAAATTCAGTAAGTAAATTTTAAGCACATGTCACATAGCAAAAAAAGAAAAAAAAACCTGGTTCACCAACGTCAGATGTGGGGTTCCAATACAAACCTACGTATCTCAGCTTTCTCGGCTTCGGCTATCGCTTTCGGCTATTTCATAATAAAATCATTTGATTTATTCGACAAAAACTTGTGCAGTCTAATATTGTTTGGGTCTGAACCGCTTCAAACATTGAGTACTATTAGTAGGCGTCTATTCGGTGCTACGTAATAATAACGAGTGGCAAAAGGTAGCGCGCTGCGTCATCACGCCTGATTGATGGCACAGCTAACATAGTCACAGTGACACCACTTAAGGCCCGGCCATGACATTGGTCTAAGGCGACCACCAGCGAGCGAATCTATGAGTTGGAACGGGATACCGATATGGGTACTCCCTCTCGCACGTATGGTTTTCCGCTAAGCCGGTCGCCTTAGACCAATGTCGTGGCTGGGCCTTAAGTGGTGTCACTGTGACTATGTTAGCTGTGCCGTCGTGGCTGCAGCATAAGGCGGAAACAGATGTATTAAAAAAATACCCCCTTATTCATAAACGCAAGGTGACAAGCATTAGCTGCCCCTTTCGGTCTTATCAATATGTCTATAAGACCGAAAGGGACAAACGATACTAATCGGTTTGTTAAGTTAGGAGACGTTTATGAATAAGGGGTACATTATTTATACATTACCTACTATAGGCAAAGGATACAGGGGCATATTACATTGAGTTCTATATAGTATCTGCATAATGTATATACAGTCGCCATCAAATATATCGTAGCGTCCGGTGCGCTCAAAAACATCTGAACACGCCACTATCGTTATGACAATAAAGGAGTGTTCTGATATTTTTGAACGCTCCGAACGCTACGATATATTTGATGGTGACTGCAATAACGTCTGATAGACAGTCTGCTGTGTCAATACATGTATGTAGTACCCCCTTATTCATAAACGTTTGTTAACTTAACAAGCCGCTAATAATTGTTTGTCCCTTTTGCTCTTACGGACAAATTGTTAAGGTCGGCACTGCGCCGTGCGTTTTTGGTATTATGAGAATTTTACAAAAAGCGGTTTTGGTATTAAGCGTACTTGGCGTTATGCGTCTGTTTTTTTATTAAACGGTTTTTATTAACTTCACCGCGTATCAACTGTCGTCGATGCTTCAAATCTTGTGATCGATTTTTCGACCACTTCTACTGCACCGAAATCAATAAAATTTGGAACTCTTATCAAGTCCCCATGACAATGCAATATTATAATATTTGTATCCATGTACCCTCAAAGCCTGATGCTGCAGACGTACTGCTTACCTTAACCGTGAGTGATAGACACGTGAAAATGAAAGTATAGCATGTTTGGCATAATCAAATTCTAACAGCCTGATCTTAACTTCCAACTCCTCACTCCTGATGCTGCAGTACTGCCCACAATAACCGCAAGGTTAATCTTTTATCGATATCTTGATTTTAAAGAAGTTCTTTGAATATTAAGTAGAAACATGCGAATTTAATACTAACGTCCAACTCCTCAAATCTGATACCTACTCCAGTGTTACTGCCTGCCACAACCGCTAGGTTTAGCAATATGTAAATTTTGAAGTACTGCTTTAGATATTTGGTAGAAACGTACGGATTTCATTATCATCATCATCATCATCATATCAGCCGAAAGACGTTCATTGGTCAATATAGGCCTCCCCCAAAGATTGCCTTGTGGCAAAAGATTGCCTTGATGCGAGTGGCACAGAGCCGGTCCTCGTGGACCGGCCTTGTGCCACTCGCATCCAGCGTCCTTCACCAGGTCATGAACATGAGTCCACCTTGTGAGGGGCCTACCCACGCTGCGCCTTCCGTTACAGTCGTGACCGCCACTCGCGAACCTTACCGCCCCAACGGCCATCGGTTCCACGCGCAACGAGTCCCGCCCGCTGCCACTTCAGTTTAGCGATTCGAAGAGCTATGTCGGCTACTTCGGTTCTGCTGCGGATGGTTTCATTTCTAATCCAATATCGCAGAAAGACTCCTAGCATAGCCCTCTCTATTGACCTTTGGGTCACATTTAGCCTTCTTATGAGGCCCATTGTAAGCGACCATGGTTTAGTACCGTATAGTACCGTTAGTATTAGTACCTGCGGTCCGCTTAATTGTTGATAGTGTGAGTTCACCCCTCGGGCCATCGGGTTCGCGTAGGGCGAGGCGTTGGGCCTGCGGCCCTCCGGCCGATAGAGTGACAGCGTGAGTGGACCGCGTAGGGCGTGCCGTCGGGCCTGCGGCCCTCCAGCTGATAGAGTGACAGCGTGAGTGGATCGCGTAGCGTAGGGCGAGCTGTCGGGCCTTCGGCCCTCCGGCTGATAGAGTGACAGCGTGAGTGGATCACGTAGGGCGAGCTGTCGGGCCTGCGGCCCTCCGGCTGATAGAGTGACAGCTTGAGTGGATCGCGTAGGGCGAGCCCTCGGGCCTGCGGCCCTCCAGCTGATAGAGTGACAGCGTGAGTGGAACGCGTAGCGTAGGGCGAGCCTGATAGTGACAGCGTGAGTGGATTGCGTAGGGCGAGCTGTCGGGCCTGCGGCCCTCCAGCTGATAGAGTGACAGCGTGAGTGAATCGCGTAGGGTGAGCCGTCGGGCCTGCGGCCCTCCAGCTGATAGTGACAGCGTGAGTGGATCGCGTAGGGCGACCCGTCGGGCCTACGATCCTCTGGCTGATAGAGTGACAGCGTGAGTGGATCGCGTAGGGCGAGCCGTCGGGCCTGCGGCCCTCCAGCTGATAGAGTGACAGCGTGAGTGGATCGCGTAGGGCGAGCCGTCGGGCCTGCGGCCCTCCAGCTGATAGAGTGACAGCGTGAGTGGTTCGCGTAGGGCGGGCAGTCGGGCCAGCGGCCCTCCAGCTGATAGAATGACAGCGTGAGTGGTCCGCGTAGGGCGGGCTGACGGGCCTGCGGCCCTCCAGATGATAGAGTGACAGCGTGAGTGGATCGCGTAGGGCAAGCTGTCGGGCCTTCGGCCCACTGGCTGATAGACTGAGAGCGTGAGTGGATCGCGTAGAACGAGCCGTCGGGCCTACGGCCCTCCGGCTGATAGAGTGACAGCGTGAGTGGATCGCGTAGGGCGAGCCGTCGGGCCTGCGGCCCTCCAGCTGATAGAGTGACAGCGTGAGTGGTTCGCGTAGGGCGGGCCGTCGGGCCAGCGGCCCTCCAGCTGATAGAATGACAGCGTGAGTGGTCCGCGTAGGGCGGGCTGTCGGGCCTGCGGCCCTCCAGATGATAGAGTGACAGCGTGAGTGGATCGCGTAGGGCGAGCTGTCGGGCCTTCGGCCCACTGGCTGATAGACTGAGAGCGTGAGTAGATCGCGTAGGACGAGCGGTCGGGCCTGCGGCCCTCCGGCTGATAGAGTGACAGCGTGAGTGGTTCGCGTAGGGCGGGCCGTCGGGCCAGCGGCCCTCCAGCTGATAGAATGACAGCGTGAGTGGTCCGCGTAGGGCGGGCTGTCGGGCCTGCGGCCCTCCAGATGATAGAGTGATAGAGTGAGTGGATCGCGTAGGCCGAGCCGTTGGGCCTGCGACCCTCCGGCTGATAGAATGACAGCGTTGGACCTGCAGTCATCCGGTTGATATGACTGAGAGTATGAGTATACCCCTGTCAGCCCTGTCGTTATTAAAGCGCGAAAGTTAAACGCTAGCATGCATAATTGTATTGCATATTACAAGCAACATCTTTGATGAAGAATATTTGGTATCGGAAATTAACTTAACAATTTCACTAAAAACTTGAAAATAAAATAAGTAAAAAAAGTTTTAAGTTAAACGGTTTTTATTGCACCAAAAACTAGAAAATAAAAATTAGTTGTAACTTACCGTAGATGCTACTTTCTGTAGATTAGTCACGTGAAACTATTATCACTGTAGTCTTCCCAAGTCGGATGCTGAAAGCCACGTTTAGCATCTATGTCAGTGGATTAAGCGTTACCTAATCGGAAACTTTTACTAAACTAAAATAAAAACGTGGGGCGTTATTATAAAGAAACATACAAGTTCAAAATATGTAATTGTAGCTTTAATTTTGCAATTAATCAATCAATCTGTTCCAACACTTCTACAGAGGTAAAACTTTTATCAAGGCCAGAACAAAACTTATTACACTATTGCTGTCTTGATTTCTATGTGTATTCTTAAATAACTATAGTGACTTAATCATAATTGCGTACGCCCCACGTTTTTATTTTAGTTTCGTAAAAGTTTCCGATTAGGTAACGCTTAATCCACTGACATAGATGCTAAACGTGGCTTTCAGCATCCGACTTGGGAAGACTACAGTGATAATAGTTTCACGTGACTAATCTACAGAAAGTAGCATCTACGGTAAGTTACAACTAATTTTTATTTTCTAGTTTTTGGTGCAATAAAAACCGTTTAACTTAAAACTTTTTTTACTTATTTTTTTCAATACGCGAAATGACAAAATGGCATTTTGCGGTTTTGGCTTTATGCGTCGAAAGGGCGTGAAATATTGGAGGTAAGGTATCTACATCGTGCAATGTAATGTCGAGTTAGCTTGCTGCGTCATCGTGCCTGATTGACGCCGCAGATACTATAGCCACAGTTATTCCATTGAGAGTTAAACGGATACAGTAGTAAAATGGATTTATATATTATTAGAATGACTAAAAGTCAGATCAGCCGTGTGGTGACGGCAGTAAGAATACATTTGTGACCACCCCAACTCCTCCTGCGGGTGTCGTAAGAGTCGACTAAGGGATTGAATTGCCACTGACCATTATTTGATAAAAGATTGATGATGGGCAGCAGCGTCATCATAGTGGACACATTACTGTGATCGCCAATCCGCTTGCCCAGCGTGGCGATTATGGACATTTACCTCCTAATGCGTTTATACGCTTAATAGGAGAGGCTTACGTCCAGCAGTGGACTATCATAGGCTGATGATGAAGAATGACTAAAAACGTAGTTTACCATGTAATTTGCAAGTATTGAGCACCCGATATTTCGGCACCTGCTAACTGCTTTGGTAGTTACGCGGTATTGCACTATACCCGACAAAATGCCATCTGATGCAAAAATGGTAACGTAAAATTTTGTTTACATTAAGAGCCTTTAATTATGTAAACATTTTTTGCAATCGATTTAATAGGAAAGTAATACATCTTTGAAATAGTAACGAGTAGTTTACTATAACTATATACTATACATTGTCTTATTTTAGAACTTAGTATTTATAAATATAACGGAAAACATTTATGTGTGATGAAACGGAATGGATTATTTGGATGATCGATATTTTTAAGTTACGAAACCCGTATTAGCATGGATCATATATCACTCGGGGTTTATGAGAAATCAAACAAAAAGAAGAAAAATATGTTCGATCACAGTTTAAAATGATTAACGATGTTTTCGACCTGTTCTTTATTTTATTTAAAATAAATAAACGTATGTGATCAGAAATATACCGATCTCTCACACATATTTATTAGTTATTAGGTACGCATCATTATGACTTCATTTTATACATACATACATAAGTAATTACTGTAATCAGGAATACATAATTGCGTCCTCAAACTTATATTTATAATTCAAAATATCATTGTTATTCATGAACATCATCATCATTTCAGCCATAAGACGTCCACTGCAGAACACAGGTTTCCCCTTTGGACATCCACATACACCGTAGAACATAGGTACCTACAAAAAACATGCTCTCACTCTCTCGCAAGCGTTCTATTTTGTGTTAGAAGACGCCCGTCTTAATTGGAAAATAACAACATTCATAATCTTTTATAATGACTCAGACCCTATTCTGAAGAAATTTAGAAAATGCGAAAAACTGAGAACTTAAGTAATAACTGGGACAGAAGGCATTCGACTTTTAATTAAAAAAGAACTTGCCCATCGTCGCGCTAAGCGATCGGCAAGAATTTTCAACGCTTTTGCTTGAAAATATGTATCTTATGTTGTAGAGAACAAGGGCGACTTTATACGAGGTGAAGTAAGTTCGCATTCCTGAAGTGAAGTGCTAAGTGACGTCAGGATCGAAAAGGTCAACTGTGTGAGGGATGCGTCGGTTTCAGGGTTGAATCACAAGGACGAACCTTCCCGACTTGTTTGAAAACTAGGGCATGTAAGTATTAAGCTAAGAGATGTAAAATACCTTCATGTTAAGAAAATAAAGTTAACACTTCCTTTTAAGATCCTTATTCTGTTGAACACGTTCCCTGTGCATGCATCACATGTGATGCATTTGAGGGTATTGATGATACGTGAATGCAACATAATATATGATGCACGACCCTATTTAGATGTAGGGATAATTTGAAATTTGCACGTACGAGCTAAGTTACGTTAACTTACCCGCACGTATCATCTGTAAAAAGTGATAATTTGATAAAATTAGGTATTGGCGGACTTTTAATACTGTTGCCAGGTAATGCTTGAAATTTTGTGCGAGAATTTGTACGTGAGAGGTGACACTATCGATTTTAGCTGCACATGGAAGGTGTTAAGAGACATATTGAATGATACACCACACTGTAGGATTACAATAAACAAAAAAATCATCCCCACTTCACCAGTTGGGGAGGTACCCGAAAAAAAATTTTTTTAGTTTTTATTATACCACTTTGTTGGCATGATTAATATATTCATACAAAAATTTATCTAGATGAAGTATTTTGATGAAAAAAAATACAAATTATCCAAGACGCTGGATCGTATATATGTAACTGGAGACGAAAGAGCTGTTTCAATAAAAAATGCTGTTAGTAAAAATTACCTACATTTTACAGCAGTCATCGGTAAGTTAAGTTTAAAATACTATAGTTCGGGAAATATTATTTTACCGACTGTTATCTTAATTACGACCTTTTATTTTGCGTTAACACTTACTAAACAATCAGCAGTCTAGCACTTTTCTATTGTTAATGATGCAAAACAAAAGGTCGTAAGTAAGATAAGAGTCGGTCAAATAATATTTCTCGAACTATAACTACCTACTTTATTCCTAACAAACACAAATATCAAGATACAGGAATGAAAAATTACAAATAAAATAGTGTATGCTACAAAACGTTTCAGCGTAGTAAAATGCTCTTTCGCAGAACCAACGACAGACGATTCCCAGGATCATTAAACCGTTGTTTATGTTTAATTAACAAATAAAAGTTATTTCAAATTCAAAGGCAAATCTGAATCTCAATCAGTCATCAAAGGCGATAGTCAGCGGTGCTCAAGTGTAAGCAAACTCCAACCTACAGATAGATTAAATATTATTGGTAGATTCGATAAATGGATATTTCAGTTTGGTATAAAAGTTACAGTTACAACACAGGATGGAAATCTAATACGGGCAAAGATCTAAAGAGGACGTAATAAGTCATCATCATCCGCCTATGGTAGTCCACTGCTGGACGTAGGCCTCTCCTATTAACTATGCGTATAAACGCATTAGGAAGTAAATGCCCATAATCGCCACGGATTGACGATCGCAGGTCCACTATGATGACGCTGCTGCCCATCATCAATCTTTTATAAAATAATGATCAGTAACACTTCAATCTCTTAGTCGACTCTTACGACACCCGCAGGAGGAGTTGGCGTGGTGACAAATGTATTCTTACTGCCTTCACCATACGGCTCTCGTAATAAGTATATTTAGTAAACTTTCACTAATAATTACAGTAAAAAGATATCCATATAAAATAATTCGGTTCGCAATGTAATGCTACAAACTGGAGTAAAGCGCTCTTTGACAGATCATTTCAAAAGCAGATGATATATCTGCAACAAATATTGCTGCTCGGAAAATTAAAAAAATAGTAAATTTTTTTTAAGTTAAACGGTTTTATTTGCACCAAAAACTAGGAAATAACGTCGATTGTAATATGAATTAATGTAACCACCAAAATGATGAAATTGAGTTAAGTATACCGTTCGACTGCAAATTTCCTGCTCTATCGAACGGTGTATATAAAATATTGATATCTAGTAAAATATGTCGAATACGTTATCAAAAACTTTGCCATTTTATTAGGTTTCTACGTTTTTTATTAACGTATGTAAAGGTTTCCAAAAATCATAGACAATATTTTAACGTAAGTACGAATTTGTAAGTACAAAACATGTCTTTCCTAATGTACTCACCATATTTTTATAAACGTCACTGCTGTAAGCGCCGTCTGTATTGTATGGCTCATAAGCAATTCGGTATCAATTTGTGAGTTACACTAAATTCCGAAATCCACTTTTGATTATTTTCATTGATTTGTTAACGTATCTCCAGATTTTTTTGAAAATATTTAACGTAAGCACCAGCCATTTCCTAAACTATAAATGTGGTCGCAGTTAGTAACTGTCTATCAAATAGACCTCTCAAAAATAAAATAAACAAGATAAACATCATTTCAATAGGATAATTAACTCAAAAGATACAACATAATTTATAAATGTCCATTTCGTTTTTTGGCCCTCCTGAAAAGTCGTCATTTGGTGGTTACATTAATTCATATGACAACTGACGATAAAAGCGTTCCCCAATTCTCCCTTCCAGCCTTCCAATTTTCTTGCAGAACCACAGGATGTCTCTGAGGTCGACCTCCCTGAGTTCTCCCCCAGCGTATCTCTGCCAAACACGTCATCCCTCTCCACTGCGTACATGACGCATTCAGCAAGGACATGCTGATGATGGGCATACTCAGACGTCATAATTGATTAAGAAGTTAAAAAAACTTCTTAATAAGTGAATACACTAATTAACCCTATGTCTGGCTTAATTTATAGCCCGATAAGTAAAATTCAAGTGTACCTAAAAACTTTTGGAAGTGAAAAAAGGCGACAAATTCTCTATGAGCGATTAACAACACCCACGTAGTTCGTATATCCACAATAGTTCGTATGACTAATTTTCGTAACACAATTACCGCGATCGTAATTTTTGTTTTATTTTATTTTATTCGGAAAACCAACATCTAAAATTACTAAGACTAGGTTTTACTAATTTGTTATCAAACAAGCCAATTAAAGGTTTCCCCGGATATGGCACATAGATAATACAGCAGATAAAGCATAAAAGCAAATAACCACACAAACTTAACATGCAGCGGCAAGACATATTACAGTGAGAAAAGAAAAGTAACTTATTGAAAATATCCATAATATTTATAATTACATATTTGTATGCTAGTTGCACATACGGTCCCCTTTTTGCACATACGGCAATATTTATTTATTTATTCATGTTTGAGAAAACGTGATTTACTACCACTTTAACTGAAAACTGAAGCTTGTTTTGAATAACCTGTTTACATTTTCTTCTTGTATACAATGATGATACATCAATATTCCTATAAAATCATCAGAAACAAAAAAAAAACATACATGATTATATTTATTTACATATGAGCTTAAAGAAAAAGAAAATTTGAAAAGGAAACTTAAAACTTAACAACAAAAATATTTCAATTTGATTACACTAGCCATCTCTCGTGTCTACTTAAATTCCATCTATCATCGGTATCTATGATAGAAACTTTTCAAATTACTCAAATTAGACAGACTTGACAATGTTAATTTCTGTAAACATTTTCATTATATTCAACTTTAACCCGTTCACATAAGGGTTAATAAAAAGCAATCGATTAAATTTGTTGGTATGCAGATGTTTATTTCAATTAAATCGGGTTTGAAGTCTGTATCGCAATTAAACCACGGCATTGAGCGTTGGCTTCTTCGAAAAGAGGATTATGTTTTCCGATAGCAAAATATTTATTCTGTCAATTAATAAATAACTCACTGTTTTATTTGAAGATGACTATTTTATTTTACAAATGCTTAATTAATCAGCTGCGATCCTTAAATTTTAATAGTATTTTATGCAATTAATAGTATTTAAGAGAGGTCAAAAAAGGTGAGTGGCGTGGGTAACGATTTAAACAATGTTGCATACAATAATTTTTCTACGATCGCACACTTATTTTCAAATATAATTCTTATTCAAACACAATTTTATTAATCATCAAGGTCGGGCGGGAGACGTCAAAATTAAAAAAGAAAGTTCCTCTACGGTTTACTATTCATCAGAAATGACATTTAAAATTAGGTTGGCAGCCATGTATTTCATTACGTCTTGTATACCTACACGAATGTTTTTATTATATATACAATAATAGGAATAGACAATATAAACTTATCTTGACATAATACCTCATGTCAATAGAGGCTTAAAGGTATAATCCTGTAAATGACAAATAAAAGTACGGGAGTAGAAAAAATCATTAAGGTCTTACCTATACAAATTGTCAGTAGAATAAAAAAAATTTAAACATATACAAGAACTTGCATTATGCCTTAATTGCGTACTTTTAGAACTCAATCTTGGTTTTATTACGAACTTTAAATGTTAAACCTTAACTATAGTTCATTGGTATATATTTTAGTTTAGTTATAATGTATCTGCGAACATGTTTCACGATATCACATGTGTCTAAGACGTAAAAAGCTATGGAAAGTCAGCCATATTTTTTTCTAGATTCTTTTTTTAGATACATTATTTATTTCTTTTATTCCCAATTCACAACTATCTAGGACGAAGACGGCAGTAAGAAACTAAATTTTGTAGTACAATTTAAAATGCGAGTAAAAATCCATTCGCTATTAATATAAAAGTACAATCCCGCTCATTCAATATCGAGCAGCCATTATAAAGTCACAATACACAATAAAAAATAAATGCTGTAACGGCATACTACATAGTTCTTTAGAATTCGTAATAAATACAGAAGTGCCATTGAGAAGTAACAATTCTTTGTTGCGTAGGTCGTGGAAACAACAATAATGAACTCGATGTATCCACATTCGTCTATTTTTGTAGAGGAAAATCTCCAACTAGAATGCAATTTCCCATCAATTCGTCTCACAGCTTGTCTAGGTTAGGGCGTCGACACACAAAAAATATGGTTTTATTTTTGCCCTGATTATGAGTATGCTGTTTTTGAACAATAATCAGTCTAGTTTTTATTCTATACCATCGATCGATATAATGATTCTGTTGTACCTGTAAGGGCCACTTAGTAATTTTTGAGCAATTTGAGTATTTTTGTATAATTAAGTAATACTGTACAAATCTTTAAATACCTATTAGATGTCACATACTAAAGAAAAAATAACGAAGTTTACCAACGCCGGAAGTGGGTTTAAAAACCCACGTCGCTTTCGCAAAATATTTACACATTGGCACCATATCTCTCACGCCTTATCAGAATGCCACAAGGAATTCGGAAAGGAGGCGGTTATGTTAATATTCCTAAACACGTTTTCTAATAGACCTGGGTGCTTAGCCAAGTTGCCAATCGCTAGCGCTTCATCGTTAATCGCAGCTAACTGTCTTTGTCGCACTAATATGATAGAGTGACAGAGAGGGAAAACTACGATACGCTACCAAGTGCTAGCGCGCGAGCGTTAGCGCTAGCGATAACTTGGCTAAGCATCCTGGATGCTTAGCCAAGTTGCCAATCGCTAGCGCTTGGTAGCGTATCGCAGTTTTCTCTCTGTCACTCTTGCCTATTAGTGCGACAAAGACAGTTAGCTGCCTTTCGCTTACGATTGACGTTTAAGCGCTAGTGATTAGCAACTTGGCTAAACACCCAGGATGCTTCGCCAAGTTGCCAAGCGCTAGCACTTAGTAGCGTATTGTAGTTTTCCCTCTCTGTCACTATTTCATATTAGTACGACTAAGTTAGCTGCCTTTCGTTTACGATTGACGATTAAGCGTTAGCGATTGACAACTTGTACAAGCGCACAGGACTTTCACAAACCGTTGTTGAAATCACCTTGTTATTTAATTTGGTCACGTTAAGGCTTATTCGACTCAGAATGACGAGCTCAGTCGATTTTGTTAGGAGAAAAAATATGTACCATAATTTTTATACAGTTTTCATTCCTTCCGTACGCCCTAGAACATCTTTGAAAAAACGGTATCGTAATGGAAAAAACATTTTGGGACACTTTTTTTCTCCTATTCGAATCGAAAGAGCTCGTGATCCTAAGTAGAACAAGCCCAAACTTGTCCGAATTAAATAACAAGGTGATTTCAACAACGGTTTCTGAAAACGCCCACTTACGAGGGTAAACTTATGAATGTCTCCGTGTGCAACCAGCCTAACAGTTTCTCGTTACTTCAACGTTGTCCTCTGCGTCTTGTTGTTGGCGTCAGAGGCTTTTCCAGGCTTGTGTCGGGTGCAGTTATGTTTGTCGGGTCATCACGTAACAATTTGAAAAATGGCGGAAATATTGACATATGTAGGTTCTGCCTATTCTTTCCGGCGAGGGCATAATTATAATTCCTTGTAATGGTTGTTTTCTATGTCCTTTAAGTACTTATTCCGTTGTAACACGAATAAACCATATTATTTCAATAAGTAAGGTCATAATTAATAGTACATTTGTGCATCAAGAAAGGTAAGTACCTACGGAATTACTAACGAGAGTGTTAGAAGTCCGACGCCGTAGGCGGAGGGCTTTTAATTATTCGAGTTAGTATTCCGCTTACCGACCGTGATGCATACAATGTTTTTCATCATACTTGCCCACAAAAAATAAGTTTTAAGACAAAATATTATCAAATGACGTACTGACATTTCTATTACTCCCTAGGGAATTTGCAAGGAGAGGCCTCCTTAGCCTATGCATTAAGAGGTAAATGTCACGGGATTCGAACCCGCTACCTCTGGATTGCCGGTCCAACGTGCTTCCAATTACACCAGACTATCTTCTGTCGATCACAGCGAATTTAGTCAATATTATTGTGAAGCTAATCATTAGCGACATCTGTACTTAATGTTTCGAAGGTACTACAACCTGAAGCCACTCAAAGACGTGTGTCTACCACAATCGTCCGCAAACTCGACAACTCTTCGTTAAATTGAGAATCTCCTTTTTTGAAGTCGGTTAAAAAAGGTCGTTACATGCCCCAAAGAGGTTCTTCCATCTGTCGACTCCTAATGGAGCCTCGCTCGGACAAGGGGCCCTGAAGCACCCTAAATCGATATCCGCATAAAGGTTCCCCGTTGTATTTGTATCTACTGGACTTATTTATTAAAAAGGACTGCGCCTGAATAATCTTTGTAGAGGTAATACGGTATACACCGTGTCTGTTTAAACCCGAAAGATTTAAACCACGCATTTATGATGTAAAAACAAACAAAAAATGTTAAATGACTTTTGTAGTTATTAGCAAAAAGAAATTTTATGTTAATCTTTGAATGTTTTTTAACATAAAGAGTAAATGTTATTCATAAGACTAGCACTTACAATAAGTATAAACGTTTTTTTTTACAAAAATCTCATTTTTAAGGTTTACGAGTATTTCTCACTTTTTGACATTTATTAATGAGGTTAGTGAGACTATTCTCTATAATGGCACCAACGCCGTTAAAAAGATCTTTTGTACTGAATACGCTGTTTGTACTCAACGCTGTGCCACCTACTTACTTTACACAAAAATTGAGTACAGAAACGGTAATTACCTAGTTTACCTACATTTAGTTCCCAAATTATACATTTGAATAGGTATGATAACTGGCAAGTCTAATCAGCATCTTTTTTCGAACAGTCAAAACGATCACCACTATGGAATTTTATATGCAATACACAAAAGTGAGGTCACGTTTGAGTGCTGCCAAATGACCTACTCTTTTAAGTTCTTTTCAATTTATTAAATAGAAGTTCGGTACAAAAATTACTGCAATCTACATCTTAGTAATAATTTCTTAGTGTATTATGTTCATCACACTTGCTGTCTAAGCGCGCCATTGCTTGCTTGCGTAGCGGGAGTAATAGAAAAGTGAAATTCCCAAGGGAGTAATATAAATGTTTGTAAGTCATTTAATCATATTTTGTCTTAAAATTTATTTTTTGTGGGCAAGTGTGATGAAAAACATTGTATGCATCACGGTCGGTAAGCGGAATACTAGCTCGAGTCATTAAAGCCCTCCGCCTACGGCGTCGGGCTTCTAACACTTTCGTAAGTGATTCCGTACTTACCTCCTTAGATGTACAATGTACTATTAACTATAGTCATCATCCCTATTCCTAAGGTCAAGGGCAACAATGTGACCACGGGTATTCTTAAAGGTCATAATAAAAATCCCCCTCTTGCACCCAGTCACGTTTTCTTTGTTAGGACAGCGTAGAGTATCAAAATGAATTGACATGTTACGTATAAGAAAATACATGTAAATAATAAAGACTGGAGGTACACTCAACAAATTGGAAAACTACACCACTGTGGAACCGTTTCAAAATGACACGTAAGGTGGAAGTACTAGTACCCGACGATGTACCAATACTCGTCATTATAGCTTGAGTTGCCATCGATAAGGTAAAAATCAACTATTAGAGCATTTAAACGATGATTAATGTATGTACCTTTAATGCTTCATATCCCAACTTTGAAATAATTACCTTATATCTAAATGATTTGCATAATTTTATGACAGGCTGACGTCCCAATATGTGACATTGAAACTTGTATTGAAGTGCCATCTATTGGGACTGCCAGCAAAAGCACCTGACGCTTACTCATACAATGGAGTTGACTAAGAAAATTTGCAATTTTGAGAAATTTTGATATTGTCACCCTATAAAATAAATAGTATTTAACAAAACTAACAAACTCCTCTCCCAAAACACATGACAATACTTTACGTAGATTTATATGTGAGCAAAATATCGTGATTCAAATAAAATATTCTCTGTTGACATGTTGCGCACTAGTACTTCCACCTTAGTAAAGATTTCTCATAATCTGATTTATAGCGTCACTTTGACAAGGTTTCCGAGTGGTCTAAGATACCATGGTTGACTGTACATAAATATAGTGTCAGCTGGCAGATTTGAAATGATACGGATTTCCTATAAAATTAGAAATGTTTTATTTTTACCAAGAAAAGTACAATATTCATGCCATCAATAATACAAATCACATTCTATATTATACAATTTGTAAGAAAAAATCTATAATTATAACTAACGTGAGACTCAAACATATTTAAATATTTATCAAACGGGTTACTCACGTAATTTAAGTCGATTATTGCTCGACATGTTCATTGCTCTAAATGGATCGAAACATGTCGAGCAACTATCGACTTAAATTACGTGAGTAACCCGTTCGATAAATATTTGAAAATTCTATATTCTAAATAACGTATTACAAATAAGCGATTTTACAAAATATTGCAATACCTACAGCAAAAACTGGATGTTTAAATTAAATAAATAACTTAGATAGGTATTTAAATATTATGTCGCGATCTACGTAAGATGAAATACTCACTCCACATTTCTCTGTGCGATTTAAAACATACGAAGAACGCATTTATTACTAAGCAATTTAATAATTGTAAAATAGCGATTTGACATTCATATTTTTTGTAATAACTAAATAAGCTAAAAATACTAGCGCTCAAACCACCTGACACAAAATAAAGCAGAGCAATCGAAATCTTCTGCAAGGCTTCACGAAAATTACGAGACTGAATCGAATTCACTAAAACATACATCACTTTTAAAAATAATAATATGTTGACTAAAGTAAGTATTAAATAGGAAATAATTATAATAATAGTAATGATCTTTATTGTATTCGAAGAAACGTGACCAAAAATCACTATTAACATAAGTATTACATGTCCTAAAGAGAACAGCCAAACAAATAAATTAGCTGTCAAGTAATTTCGCCTAAAAGGCTCAAACACAATTACAATATCCATGTAAAACATGACAGACGCTACATACTTCCACATAGTCATACTACAAGCAGAAAACATAAATATTAAAGCACTCACGATGTACAACGGAGTATTATTGTCTTTGATTGATAAAGCGCTTCCACAAAACCCAAAGATTATAAGCAACGCTTGCCACAGTATTATGTTGAGAAATACATAGTTTTGGAATCGTCTAAAAGGTTTCAGAACGATCCAAGATATTGCACTTAATACCAAACTGAACAAATGCACGCCCAGCACAACACATGCCAGGTACCAATGTAATTCCTTGCAGTCATAAGCCTGCATTACGTTATATTTTCAGCTATTCACTGATAGAGCTAAAATGAGCACTGCCGTTATTGGGTCAATTCGAAACTTTTGAAAGTCACTTATTTGATTTCCATGTAATATACTCTTCGATCGATTGAATACGATCAAGATAAATAAACAGACGATTAACAGTCTAACAGACTTAAAAAAAAAAGATTGTCGAAGTCTCGCTACAGCAAGAATGAAAACAAAACTGGTGAAACAACAAACTATTCTAATACATAATTAGGAATTATCATCAATTTTCCTAACACTCTCATAATCATTAATATGTTAATATAATGGCCATCAGATAACATGAAGTTCTTACGAGCTTAATTAAATAGGATCAATTTCCAAATTCGTACTAATTATGTAGCTTAGCTATAGTACAAAAACTTTCAGAATAATTATTCTCAAGCATTGCGTTTGAAATTGTCTTAAAATAAAATTAATAAATATAAATAACTACAATATAAAAACACAAAAAGTAAATAATTAAGATTAGGCTTACAATTAGTAAAATTATGATATTACAAGAATAGAGGAAAAAATATAGAATGCCTGTGTTGCTATAAAATCAGCATCTCAACACAACATAATGTAATTCCATTTTCTCATTAATATATCGGTAGTAAGAGCAGTCCGGCCGTGGAAGGCAACCGTGCTGGAATTTAGTTCATTAGTGCAAGTATGTTACCTGCCGAATAATCCATTCGAGTATATAATTGTTCAGTTTTAACCCTTAATTTTACATCGTCCAATATTCTCGGCATGTTTTTCAACCCATTATTTGTATTTTTTTAAATCAGAATTATTAAGGCTATTGAGTGCCAAGGAAACTTGATCACTCGATCGAATAGGATTGTTTTTCTAAAGGTGCATGCAGGCCAAAAGAGCATTCGCTGTTCTATCCCCCTACTCTACGAAATTCGATTGTTACACGAAACGTGATTCGTTGATTTCGTAGTGTGGGGGATAGAACAGTGAATGATCTTTTGGTCTTCATGCACCTTTAGTCTTTACTAAGTTTATTTTGTAAAATGAGCGCTCGCCGCTAAAATAATATCCTTTTTAGGGTTCCGTAGCCAAAATGGCAAAAACGGAACCCTTATAGATTCGTCATGTCCGTCTGTCCGTCTGTCACAGCCGATTTACTCGGAAACTATAAATGCTACAGTAACGAAATTCGGTAAGGATATGTGTTGTATGAACAGCTAGCTACAGGATTATGTTACTAAATTGTAAAAAAAACCGTTGGGGTGGGGGCCCTCCATACATGTAACTGAGGCATGGAAAATTTTTTTTAGTTGTATATAAGCGTGTGGGGTATTACTAGAAAGGTCTTTGAAAATGATATGAAGGTTTATATATCTAATTTTTATTTAAGCAAATCGTTTTCGAGATATCAGCTCTCAAAGTCTGAAAAATGTGTCCCCCCCTTCTATTTTTTAAACTACGCGATATAAAATTCTAAAAAAAATATATGTTATGCACATTAATAAATTCTATCAACGATTTTGATTAAATTATCTCCTATAGTTTTTGAGGTAGGTTGATTTAACTGTATTTTTTTAATAATAAATTGATAATGTTACGGAACCCTTTGCGCGCGAGTCCGACTCGCACTTGGCCGGTTTTTTTTTCATACAAAATGTCGGGGCATTTCGATGCAGACATACATTCGCGGTCAATGAAAACGGGTCAGGTGGATTTTTGCATAGAAAATACTGTAAACATGCTGATTACAAATATTTAAAATAAATATTTATAATACAAGTGGAACCGTTTATAACATCAGATTGTATTGGAATTTCCCTGAAGTTTTCACCCGAATCGAAAAACACGAAACTTTTTCGTCAGATGATTCCGTAGATATAATAATAGCAACTCATGATTAAAAAACTCGATTTACCATATTTACCGTATGGTAAATATGGTAAATCGAGCCGTCGATCGACCGTTTAAGAAAACCACCTAAAATGTATATTTTAGGTGGTTTTCTTAAACGGTCTACATTTTTGTCTATACAAACCGACAATTTCAAAGTTTTTTTGGGTTTATTTATAAATTTTGGGAAATAATTCCAATACAACCTGATTTAAAATAGATTTAACTATAAATATTTTTAAAAAATATTTGAAATCTCCATGTTTGCATTATTTTCTATGAAAAAAACCACCTGACCCGTTTTCATTGGCGGTGTGTGTATTTGCATTTTGAACCGACTTAAAAAAAGGAGCCTACTCCTTAATTTTTTTTCATCGAATGGGTATAACTCCGATATGATACCATTGGCACCAGTCCTGATGATGACATTTTAGAGAAATCGGTTGAAATCATTTTTTTTTGGTGAATATTTAAAAATATTTTTTCAGAAATAAATATTTAAACCTTAGATCAGTCTTTGTCATTTATCTGTCTTTATTATTATAAGCATCGACGATGGCACGGGGAAGTGACAAGGGTCGACCCGACTTCCGACCTTCTCGTCATAAGACTCATAAGATGTTGCTTTTTCAAATACGAGTCATAATACTTGTTGCCAAATCAGATGAAATACAATCCCATTGTCGTAAGATTCCACTTTTATTTACAATCTTAATACAGATGTTATTTCATTTCTCGAAAACTGATCAACTTATCAAAATATTTATATTAGAAAGACTTTATAAAGTTGTATTTTGAAAGTTAGTGTATATTTTAAAGCGCTTAGCTCATTATCCACTCACTTGTTTTGGTTTTTGCGATAGACTATAAATGTCTATGTAAAATAAGACTGATGACATGTAACAAAAGCTACATGAAGCAAGTGAGTGGTTTTTATACGAACGTACGGCAAAATCAAATTGAGCTTTCAAATCTCCATATCCCGATCGAAAACAATTTACTATATTCATCGGTCACACGTGGCCGCGTAAGTCCACAATCCACTAGAGAATAATGCATTAAATTAAGTAAACTAGAGTGTAAATTCGAAGTAGTTGTCACAGTCACTCTAATTGAGGCTGAATTGGTGTGACGGAGACAGTTTGTGGCTCTGTTACCATCGCTTTGCTACGACCTGGGGAGTTACCACAACGTCCTAATGCGATTCAGTTTACGTCAAGAGAAAGAGACAAGGCTATACGAGTCGTATATCTCTGTTCCTTTCCCTGAACTAAAACTGAATTACGTTAGTACGTCATGGTAACCCCAAAGCATTTCTCTATCTGAAAACCGTAAAGTACCCTGCACTCGTGTAGCACGTGGATATTCTGGATATACCTAACATAAATACAAAAGCATTGAATCGATCTAATTCCCATGACAAAGAATTCAATATCGCTTGAAACGTTGAATCAAAACAAAACCAGCTTAAATCTGCGTTTAAATAACTTTTAGTACATTGAATTAAAGCTCAAATCGACGTTGTTAGCGGCAAATGTATGTCGATTGGTTGAAATGAGTTTGTTCCTTCGTAATGTATCGGTGTTTGGGCCTGATGCTCCGTGAACGGAGGTATTTTTCGCCTTGATAGAATATTAAGCATGTCGAGTGGTTTTTATTAGGTGTACAATAAATATTGGAAGAAATATATCTTGTTTATAGAGGTTACCTTGACGATAATATACTAGGTAGGAAAGTACAAATATTCAGATCAAGGCTATTAACCGTCTTGATTCTTAGAAACTTTACTTTAAATAGGTAGGTACATTAAGTCTGTACCAATTATGAATATTCGCTTTATTGTTTCACATAAGTGTCGAATACCTTTTATCAAATTGTAATGTTGGAAAATACCTCTAAGTATAAGGTACTGTTTTAAATATATTATTACAGATAAAAACCTTAATCCTGTTTTTTTATAAGAATTGTATTGTAATGTTAGCCGTTATTGATAAATAAGCCAATATTTTGCGCAATGTCCTATTATGAAGAAATTAACTGGTGCCAACGGCTGCTTTCCACCATCACCTTTCGCTGCCGGCAGGGTGTTCAATTGTTTATTCTCACGTTCTGGGTCGCGTTTTATAAAGTTACATTTTACAGTTCCACTGTTTGCCTCTCTAACGCACGCACATATTGGCTAGAAAGAGCGAACATCAAAATTGTAAATCGTAACTTTATAAAACGCGACCCTGGAGTTCAAGTGTTCATTGAGGTTTTCCCAAAAGACTAAAGCATAAAGAAAAACATAAAACCACCCAACTATGGTCCAATACTGTAACTACGGTCCACGATACAACTCCAAAATAACCAACAGTCCCAATCTTCGTTTTGGCATTCTTTAAGTTTTTTTTTAAATAAGTGATGAGTTTTTTGCCTATTAATAGCACGATTAATATAACATTTACACCCAAAGGAAGATGACAAAGTTCTTACTGAAAGAGTACTTTACGGCCTGTTTCACACTCTCCAATTAAAGCTATCTGTCAGATAAAAAATAACACTATCTCTTTCTTTCACCTGGAAGAATAAAGAGAGCTTGTTATTTTTATCTGACAGATAGCTTTAATTGGAGATTGTGAAACAGGCCCTTAATCTTTCAGCCTGCCCTCTGCATAGTATAAAAATATAATAAAAAAAGGTTGACGAAGGAGGTTGCATCACTATTGATTTTCCATTATTCTAACTGAAAGTGCAGCAAAAAACATAGTAAATTGTCCGGCGTACGCTAAAATATACTAGGTTACGACTGAAAAGAATTGGAGTTACGAAAGAGTTAATTGATTCGCAGTGTTTGGTGTTGAGGTGTTGCGCGCTAAACCTGCTCGCGCCCCCGCGGCGACGGCTCGCCAAGTCGCGTGCATCACTCAGCGTCTTCGGCCCTTAAATTTATAACTGTATTCCAATCGACATAAAAAACTCTGCTAGTGACACAATATTCACAAACAAATTGAAATCGCTGCTCTGTGAGTTGGCATGTTACAATACTAACGAATTTATACAAAGTGAATTGTAATTAGTATCCAGATAATACCTACTCGTAACTACTCGTCGTACACCTAGCCACCACTACCTTATGTGACAAAAATTTGTAATTGTAATTATTATTAAAATGACATTGTTTTTATATAGTTAATGATAAACATAATTACCTATGTATTAATATAAGTAACTAATGCACTTAAACTTTTGAATATATGTATATTGTTTTTGACGTGTAAAATTGTTATCACATTCTTACCAATAAATAAATTTGAATTTGAATTTTTGAATTTGATAAGGTAGTATTTTTTTGGAGAAAATAGCCGTGGTTTCATGTTCTTCGTTTTGGTACGATTAATAAAATAGCAAAGAAATTCTATTAAAAACAACAAAGAGTAGTATTGCCAAGGTATTGTTAGGATGACAGCACCAGTAATGCAAGCAGAAAACACTAAAACATAGACATGCATTTGTTTTGCGACAGTAATTTTACAACCTTAGTGCTAATGTATGATACCTTATGAGTAGTGTAGCACTAAGATTGAAGCACCCAAGTTTGAATATAAAAAATATTGTAGCGTAGGGGAGTTATGACGTACTGTTGAACCAAAGGCGTGATCGGAAACTTATTGAACTTGATGTGGGAAAGTTACAATTTAATCGAATACTGTATGTATCTGATAATGCATCGAAATAAGCTCGGGAATCCGAAAACTTAAATCTTACACTATGGGGAGCACAGAACAAATTCTTTTTTTGTGATGGGGAGTGAAGATCCATATCGAAAATCATTAAGCCTTATTATGGATTCTCCAGCGACCTATCGTTGGTGCGATCTATTTCGACGCCAGCGCCATCTAGCGGGGTACTGGGGGTTTTATTGCTGCTACTAGATGGTGTTAGTAGCAGCCGTTATGCAGACTCCGTGGTTTCTTGTTCACAATAATTAAATGTCATTTTCTTTTTTAACCGACTTCAAAAAGGAGGAGGTTTACAATTCGACGAAATCTTTTTTTTTTTTTTATGTATGTTTCCCGATTGCTCGAAGACGCGTGGACCGATTTGAATAATTATTTTTTCGTTTGAAAGGGTTATACCTTCTAGTTGGTCCCATTGTCGTCCGGTCCAGATCTGATGATGGAATCCTGGAGAAATCGAGGGAACTCTTCAAATGTTGTAGGCACACATGACATTTTTCATTTATTTTCGATAGCCAATCAAGTATTTGCGTCTAGTAATGAACGTCTTAAGTCGGTGAGCTGATGATGGAAGGTACAACTCCTTAGAGATTAGGAGTTGGGCAATAATTCTTTAAATATAACACGTTTCATGGTTTTTGGAAGCTATTCCAGTATTTGCCTTTAGGTGGTCATAGGCTCATGTTGGTGAGCTGATGATGGAAGGTACAACTCCTTAACGATTAGGAGTTAGAGGATAATTCTTTAAATATAACATATTACATGTATTTTGGAAGCTATTCCAGTATTTGCCTTTATGTGGTCATAGCCTTATGTTGGTGAGCTGATGATGGAAGGTACAACTCCTTAGCGATTAGGAGTTGGGCAATAATTCTTTAAATATAACACGTTTCATGGTTTTTGGAAGCTATTCCAGTATTTGCCTTTAGGTGGTCATAGGCTCATGTTGGTGAGCTGATGATGGAAGGTACAACTCCTTAACGATTAGGAGTTAGAGGATAATTCTTTAAATATAACATATTACATGTATTTTGGAAGCTATTCAAGTATTTGCCTTTAGGTGGTCATAGGCTCATGTAGCTGATGATGGAAGGTACAACTCCTTAGCGATTAGGAGTTGGGCAATAATTCTTTAAATACAACATATTTCATGTTTTTTTAAGCTATTCGAGTATTTGCCTTTAGGTGGTCATAGGCTCATGTTGGTGAGCTGATGATGGAAGGTACAACTCCTTAGCGATTAGGAGTTGGGGGATAATTCTCACTAAGCGGAATATTAACTCAAGTCATTAAAAGCCCCCGCCTACGGGGTCGGGCTTCTAACACTCTCGTTGGTAATACCGTACTTACCTCCCTAGATGCACAATGTACTTTTACTGAACCTATTTTATATTTATACTATACTAAAAAGCAAAAACTAAAATATTTTAAAAATAAAAATTAAACCACCTTCAAAAATACGCTGGAACTAAAAAGTGCAAAATAATTTTGTTTCCTACCACTTAGGATTTCCTACCCAAACTTTTAAACCTTTTACCCTATTCATTGAAATAAAATATGATTCCTAGGTACCCCACTGATCTCAGTGAAGTCGGTGCCAAGACACAGAACAACCACAACTAAATAATATTACGTATACACTTCATAATATTAATAATATTTTGATTTAATTTATAATATTTTGCTGAGTATTTCTTAACCCTAAAATAATAACTAACCCTAAAATATGAGTGTGATGTAGCCTGTGGACGTATTTGTCATGGGAAACTCTTACACAAATGGACTTTGTTCCACGGTAAACGCAATTAAGGCTTGTAATTGCTAAGCGACAATATGTATAATAGATATAAATAGGATACTTAAATACATAATAATACAACCATGGCCAATTGGCCAATGGGAACAAATATTTGTGATAAACATACAAAATAATTGCACTCGCTGAGCTGAGTGTGCAGTAACTTTGAACCAAAGTTATTCCTACTATATTTTAATTTAGTTCTATTTTAATTTTATGGCAAAGCAACACGTGTAGCATATGTTATGTGACTTTTTGTTTTATGTGTCCTCTTGAAACTTTTATGAACTAGTATTTTATGGGTGACGAACAGTTTGGTATTAGTTTTTAGTATAGCAGAAGCGTGGGTTTTATGTGGTATATAATTATTTAGGATACCTACCTTAGTATCTCTCTATAATACTGAAAAGTAACAGAATAATAATGTTTTATAAAACTTAAGTGTTTTTGCTTTGACGATAATGAGATTTTTCTATGCGCCATTGTAAAGTTGTCTTTTGTCCTGTATTGTTATTTGTTTAAAATTTAGTTTTTTTTAAATATCAATTTTTTTAAAGTAACATGTTTGTGATTATATCGATAAACAGTTGGCCTAATATTTTATTAGGTACTGCGGTTGTTACCGATATAATCTCGAGTTAATTTAGTTTTGCACTTCCAAACTACTTTCTTTTACATAATTGCACAGGAGATTTCAAACGATTCATAAAAAAACAGTTTTACGTCTAAATATACTATCTTTATTAAAATTTGACGCAGAAACTAATATCGAAAACATCGATAATAACATTCACACATTTGTTTTATTTGCACAGAAATAAAGGTGTGTTCGTATAACTCTAGGAAGCGTCCGTATTCGCTATTAAGTCCAATCGAGTTCAGGACAGTCGAGTTTCTAGTATAATTGCAAAAGTGATTGTTCCAACAGTACGGCTGCATTTGTAGCGCGGAGGCCGTCGTCGCGCCTCGCCGATTAAAACTTAATCCTCCACGCCGATACACCGGCCCGGCTGGCCGGTTTCGGTACCTTTTATACTATACGATGGCTGAATTTCATCATCATCCTATGATAGTCCACTGCAATGCTGGACGTAGGCCTCTCCTATTAACTATGCGTATAAACGCATTAGGAGGTAAATGTCCATAATCGCCACACTGGGCAAGCGGATTAACGATCGCAGGAATGTGTCAACTATGATGACGAGCGAGTTGGTCTTAAAATGAACATGGATAAGATGAAAATCATGTCAAATTCCCATGTAGCACCAACTCCCGTAATAATCGGAGACTTTACACTCGAAGTTGTAGACGGATATATATACCTAGGACAAACTATCCAGTTAGGTAGGTCCAACTTCGAGAAAGAGGTCAATCGTCGAATCCGACTCGGTTGGGCAGCGTTCGGGAAGCTACGACACATATTTTCGTCCAATATTCCGCAGTGTTTGAAGACGAAAGTCTTTGATCAGTGTGTGTTGCCAGTGATGACATATGGTACTGAAACGTGGCCGCTTACGATGGGCCTCATAAGAAGGCTCAAAGTCACCCAAAGGGCAATGGAGAGGGCTATGCTAGGAGTCTCTCTGCGTGATCGGATTAAAAATGAGACCATCCGCAGCAGAACCAAAGTAACCGAAATAGCTCTCCGAATCGCTAAACTGAAGTGGCAGTGGGCGGGGCACATTGCGCGTAGAACCGATGGCCGTTGGGGCGGGAAGGTTCTTGAGTGGCGGCCACGTACCGGAAGGCGTAGCGTGGCCCCCCACAAGGTGGACTGATGACCTGGTGAAGGTCGCAGGAGTCCGCTGGATGCAGGTGGCGCAGGACCGGTCATTGTGGCAATCGTTGGGAGAGGCCTATGTTTAGCAGTGGACGTCTTTCGGCTGATATGATGATGATGATGATGATGATGACGCTGCTGCCCATCATCAATCTTTTATAAAATAATGGTCAGTGACACTTCAATCCCTTAGTTGATTCTTACGACACCCGCAGGAGTTGGGGTGGTGACAAATGTATTCTTACTGCCTGTCACCACACGGCTGAATTTACGTTGTTTATAACCCCCTTATTCATAAATGTCTCCTAACTTAACAAGCCACTGAGTATTGCTTCTCTTTCGGTCTTATCAATATGTCTATCAGAGCGAAAGGGACAAACAATACTTAGTGGCTTGCTAAGTTAGGAGACGTTTATGAATAAGGTGGTAAATATTTAATGATATGAAATAATTCATGAGGGCCATGTCGCCCCGGCTGCACGACGTTTCTGGTGACCGAAGAGCTGGAGGGGAAAAAATATTTTACCAAATTACCTATAAAATACTTTCTAAAAAATCTGCCTGCAGCATCGTGCCCATGACACTGTCTGAGTTACCCCGATGAATCGCTAATGAGATTATTTGCGCAAGGTAAGCACCTTGCGCATTTTTGTGAAACACAAATCTAATTATTTTATTAAATATTTTTATGAATATTATGATGTGCAAAAAGTTAGCTGTTTATTGAAAGAAACTAGTACCTGATAAGGTAAAATTACTTATTCTTGACTCTGTGTTTTTTCCAAGAATAGAAAACATCAATTTATTTTTATAATTAAAAAAATTGATGTTGAAGTTACTTTTTTACAATGCGGATAATCCCACAAAGTCGTAACAGATGTGCTTACCATAGAAAAAATCAACTGCGAAAGACTCTGGTTGTCACGGGATTCGAACCCGCTTCCTCTGGATTGCCGGTCCAACGTGCTTCCAATTACACCAGACGACTTTGTGGGATCTGTGTTTTTTGCTTTTTCATTCATCTTACTATTTACTATATTTTTTACTACGATTTATTTTGACTTTTATTACCCTAAAATTTATACAAACTAAGAAGTGTAAAAATAATATTTTCTTCGGTTACCACGAGGATTACATATGAAATAAAAAGTTAATTAATGTACGCGAGTTTATCCGTTTTTATAGTTTTATTTCATAAGAAGTGCAACACATGCCGTGTAACAGTTATTTTTTCACATTTTAAGGCTAATGTCGTCAACATTTTTTTTAATATCGTAAAGTGTAACGGAATCCAGTAACTGCATCACTCGCATAAGTTTGAATGGGCGACGATTCCAAAGCGGAACGCAGCTAACGATCGGACTTGCCTCGGCCACGTATTTGCCGTGGCTACTGCGATTCGTATTATAATCCAGCCGCTTTGTGGACCGACGGGTTAATCCGGCCAATATTGTAATGGATGCGTACTAGTTTGCCGAGTAATACTGCCAATTGGTTTCCATTGTTACATTTTGAGGTATGGTTTTATAAGGTAAGGTTAGGTATAGTCTATTTTTTCATGATTATTTGTTTGATATTGGTCTTATTACCTTAACATGTATTTGACGGTGGTGAGTGTGGTGACCAAACCCCTTTTAGTACTGGATTTTTTTTTTTCAAAATTATTTTAAATTTCCTTATGAATCAAAATTGTATGTTTCGGTTTGATGCATGATGATCTTAAGATGTACTACAAATGTTTTTTGAAAAGAGTTGTCCCGCTGAGTTTCTTGCCGGTCCCAATTTTGGGATACCTTCCCAACAATGCAATCATACAAAGGAAGGAAATACTTCTCAGGCAGTGGCGTAGGGATAGAACCGGCATAGATTATTTATTTTGTCTCTTGTCTTCATTCTGAAAATACTTGTAATGAATAACTAGCTTAATTTGCAAATTTAGTATGTACATCCACCCTTAAAATTTATTGTCTGTGATTTAGTATATTTTTTTCTTTGGTGGGTAGTTTTGTACTTATCTTTCTTATTTTGATGGAGGTAGATCTATCAAATTTCCTCCATTGCCAGTCATCCGCAGACCACGAACCCTGTAAAGTGTTCGAAACGTCGGAATGAAGTTAAAATTAGTTAATGTACGCGAGTTTATCCATTTTCGTAGTTTTATTTCATGTGTAATCCTCGCGGTAACCGAAGAAAATATTACCTTAACATGTAAATGAATAAAAATGTAAGTATAATCGTATGTACCTGGCTGGCCTAATGCGCGGCAATTTTGAATCTTATGTTATTTATTTTATATAGTAGTGATATATTGATGTCATCTATTGAACACCGTACAATTTTGCGGGCACTCAGCGCCGTACTGAGCATTTTTACGATTACCTTAGTAACTTGTTTCACAATTTATTAATATTAGTCCCTCGTGCGGATAATGAAACCCGTAAAATTATTTTTTAATTTTAATCTCAAACAATTTTTTTCACCTGATGCAGTTATCGCCGAAAATAAGACTTCAGAAAAAAAAATCTGACACCCTTATTCTTTTTAAGCCAGACATTCAATGATATTCCACACCATAGGATTACAGAAAAATTAAAATAATCACCCTTCACTTTACAAGTTGGAGTACGAAACCCTAAAAATTACAGTTTTGTAAAGGTTTTTATAAGTGTATAATGTACAAACAAAAACGGTAACAGAGTGTATAATGAAATGTGTAGGTACGTGTGAAAAGCTAAGTAGTATACAATTTGTCTCAAATGCTTACTCAGGGCTGAGAAAAGCACAACATACATTGTTCAACGTCAATCGAGTAAATCCTACAAGTACACTTAAGTAAGAAATACAGTTTTCGTTAGAAATACGATTTTATTTAATCCAAGTTGACAATCTTGCATCAAATTCCATCAGTATATTAAATTCTTTAAGATGCCGAATTCAATCCATTAGAGCTATCGGTGAATCTTAATGGAGATTGCTGATGACAGAACGTTAATGCATTCTTCATAATACAATATACTATAAGAAATCATGACGGTGGCACTTTACAAATTAGCATTGGGTTTTTAAATGATCTGTCCACTTTTTTAAGCTCAAGGTCACTTTTTTATATCAAAAATCTCGTTTTATTTGTAATTGATTCTAACAACCATAACGTCGAGAATAGTGCAATACCGCGTAACTAGTTACCAAAACAGATAGAGTTCAAATATCAAACAGTTGACACTCAAATTGGGCCTAATAGAATTGTTAGTTACGCGGTATTGCCTATCTCCGACGATACGTATATGCAGACTGATATACGTATATTTTATTCCAATCAGAACTAAATTCTCAAACAGGTGGTCCCTAGGCAATAGGCGCGGATAAGCATAGATAAGCGTACGTGAAAATTCTCGAATAATTTTTACCTCGGTTAGTAAGTAACTTCCATGGAAGAGCAGGTGAGTACGTGCAAGGAATTTTATTTAAATCTTACAACTGGAAATGTTTATTTGAATTATTTCAATGTGGCTGGATTTTGTACAGCTGTTAGAATTTGAAAGTACAGGGTTTACACTACCTATTATTATATTAAAGACATATTTTATTTAGTTATTAGAAGCTCTTTAATTATTTGTCAGCCTCCGTAGCCTAGTTGGTAGTGACCCTGCCTACGAAGCCGGAGGTTCCGAGTTCGAATGCCGGCGAGGGCATTATTTATGTATTTATTTATCACAAATATTTGTTCCTTGGATGACCAACCATGAGGCTGTGTATGTATTTAAGTATCTACATAT
>JALPQI010011297.1:0-31663 GCA_025490895.1 Thaumatotibia leucotreta | reverse complement strand
GGAATGAAGCGGGTTGGAACAAAGAGTTCTTTGGATTGTGGGTTTTCTAGCCAAATATTTTTATTGGTCCCATACCTACAAGTTTTAAATTCTGTTATTTTTTAAGTTTTCATGCTAATCCCAATTTTCATAAATCCCAAATTGAGGGATAATCTCTGAAGGCTCTCCAGCAGCACGGAATCTGGTAGCGGCCCTCCTGACCCAAAATCTATTTCCATTCCACCCTGTCATCATCATCATCATATCAGCCATAAGACGTCCACTGCTCAAATCATCATTATAAACGTAGTTACCGTAACATTGTTTAATATTATAATAAGCTGTATTTTAAAATAACATCTTATTCGGATTTCCACTGTTCAATTTACATTAACGCTTTTATGCGGAAGTCAACAATTAATAATTAAGTACCTACCTAATAAATTAACATCACAAAATTCACTTATGTATTATCAAATATGACTACGGACAACCTAGCCAAACGAATTGGAAATGTATTTGTAGTACAACAAAGTTCAAATTACTTTAAATCAAACGCGGGGTCGGGAGTACGCAGTGTTTGTTAAACAAAAAGTAACTTTTAAATGATGCCAGTACAAAATTAATCAGATACCTATATAAACAAGAATATCAAAAACAAAAAAAATGAATAATTGTGGTTTGTAATAAATGTAGGGTAGGTATGTAATACTGGGCGTTTTAATAATACAGTCGTATTTTAAAATGGCGCGGGTGAGACGCGGGTAGTGCCCCGCAGACGCGCACCGCCAACGCCACCGTGTGACGTGTAACAGTCACAGTCAGTTGTCCGTTGTGTAGGTATGGATGGCTATTTGGGTGTTTCAGAATTAATTTGCGATTCTCGTGTGCGTACTGAAGCGATTATTTGTCTTTTTCAACGTCTGTAAGGATTACGAATTTGTTTAGGGATTTGATTTACTAGAGATTTGGATATTGTTGTGTAGGTAATTTCAATGTAGGTCCACCACCACTGCGAAATGCTGACGGTAATCTGGTCCATAGTGCAAAAGAGAAAGCCGATCTTCTAGGTGCTCTTTTTGCCTCAAACTCGACTGTGAGCGATGACGGCAGCATTATACCGCCTACCATCCCGCGGTGCGCACACTCCATGCCAGAAATTCGCATCTCACAGAAATATGTTCGGCGGGAGTTGCTGTCGTTAAACGTTCACAAGTCGAGCGGGTTAGATGGCATACCTGCAGTGGTGCTTAAACGTTGTGCTCCTGAGTTGTGTCCTGTGCTAACGCGTCTCTTCGCTCTTTCCAGTATCAAACGGGAAGTTCCATCGACCGCCAGTATGGCTTTCGCCACGGTTGCTCTACCGGTGATCTTCTAGTGTACCTCACTCACCGCTGGGCCTCAGCCATGGATAGTCAAGGCGAGGCTTTGACAGTCAGCCTAGATATAGCGAAGGCGTTCGATCGGGTCTGACATAGGGGCCTTTTGTCGAAGTTGCCATCTTATGGACTGCCCGAGGGATTATGCAGATGGATAGCTAGCTTTTTGTCCGGCAGACGCATTCGTGCCGTAGTAGATGGTAGCTGCTCTGATAGCATGGACATAAACGCTGGCGTCACGCAAGGCTCTGTGCTATCCCCAACGCGGTTCCTTCTGCATATCAATGACATGTTGTCTATCGGCGACCTCCATTGCTATGCGGATGACAGTACTGGGGATACTTTTTACACAGGCCGTGCTAATATCCCTCGCTCTGTGGTACTGGAAAGTCGCGGAAAATTTGTGTCTGCCATCGAGAACACTTTATCTAGAGTCTCGTTATGGGGTCGGGATAACCTAGTCAGGTTCAACCCCACAAAGACACAAGTTTGCGCGTTTACCGCTAAAAAAACCCCATTTACTGTGGCTCCAAAGTTCCAAGACACAGCTCTTACCATGTCAGGGAGTATTGGGATCCTCGGAGTCGACATTTCCAACGACGTCCAATTCCGATGTCACCTAGAGGGAAAAGCTACGCTGACATCCAAAAAGCTCGGTGTGCTCAATAAAGCGAGGGGATACTTTACTCCGGGGCAAAGACCCCATATGGAGTATTGCTGTCACCTTTGGGCAGGAGCACCTGTGTACCAGCTTGCACCCTTTGACTCGGTTCAGAGACGAGCTGTCCGAATAGTCGACGATCCCAGACTCACAGGCGGTATTGAACCCTTAAGTCTAAGGAGAGACTTCGCCTCCTTATGTGTGTTCTATCGTCTGTACAATGGGCTGTGCTCTGAAGAACTGTTCAACGTCCACTTTTCATCACCGCACCGCTCGCCACCGACTGGGCGTTCATCCTCACACCTTGCAACCTAAATGGTCGCGCACCGTGCGGTTTCAAAGGAACTTCCTCCCGCGGACGGTCCGTCTGTGGAATGAGCTCCCTGCCGAGGTTTTCCCGTTGGACTACAGTATGGGGTTCTTCAAAAGAGGAGTGTACAAGTTTTTATTGGGTCGGCAACGCGCATGTGACACCCCTGGGGTTGCAGGCGCCCATAGGCTACGGTGACTGCTTTCCTTCCATCAGGCGGGCCGTATGCTTGTTTGCCACCGACATGGTATAAAAAAAAAAAAATTGGTGTTTCGTATGAACGAAATAATACGTTGGGGTTAAAATAATAAAAAAATCTTTACTTCTTTGTCGTGTTAGCGACTGTTAATTGTGTTCATATACTAATTTAGAAATTGTTTGTGTAGGTAATTTTAGGATTACGAACTTGTTTAGGGATTTGATTTGCTAGAGATTTGGACATTGTTGTGTAGATAATTTCAACGAAGTAATGCGTTGAAGTTAAAATAAAGCTACTGTTAATTGTGTTCAATGCTCTAATGGATATCGGTTCTGGAGTGTTTACATGTGGGCAAGCGTATGTAGCACTTTCCAGGGTCACAAGTTTGAACGGTATACATCTAGTAAATATCGATTTCGGTAGCATTAAAGCGCAGGAATCTGCAATATTACAATATAATAGACTAAGACGCAAATACCGTCCAGACTTGTCAGAAATTGTTCCATCAAAGCCCCGGAAAAAAGCCCATACAGACAGGGAGTGGGCTATGAGAAAAATGGTAGCTGACGTACAAGAAGTAGTACCCGAAAAGAAAAACAAGAAGAAAACCTACAAAAAGAGATGAGATCCCATCAAAAACATTACATGTAAAAAGGTGCAAGTCTCGCAGCATAGCAGTTGTTACACCACAAAAAAGTTATGAGATCAATTGTTTAACCAAGTCAATAATTATGTAGTTACTACAAGGGGGTATCCATAAAACTCGATTTCTACTAACTTGCCTAACTTGAAACTGCATGTAGATGTAGAAATACTCATTTTATTATAGGTATCAATAAAGAGTAAGCCAAATTAGCTTGAGATTACCAAGCGAATTAAGTTTGATGATCCACCACTACCTATCCATGGGAACATTTGTCTAGCAGCTTTGTCATAAATTGTTACCTTATAACAATTACTTAATTAACAACATCTTATAGTAACTGTATTAATATAAGATATCTGTATTTTTTTAATATAAAGAATGACTTGGCCATCGCACAGGGATGATTTGGGTTGGGTCGTGATCAAAAACTACTTTTCGTGACTCTGAAGCCTATCAACATTATGCATGGTAGACTCTGATCAATATATTATCTTAAAACTACTTAAATCGTTTATGTATATACTTACTCAAACCAAACGGTGTCAATAGGAAACCGCGTGAAATAAAAAAAATCTACTGGCCTGTCCGCCCTTCCTACTATTCTTCATACTAATTTTGAATTTCGCACGCTTTTCTACTGACATAATTTGGTTGTCAGAGTATATATAGTCATCCATTATGCCTTTGTCAAACGGTGTAGGTATATGATATCTGGTGACCATGTTATAACAAACGAAATTTTCTATTTCTTGAAAAACACTCTTTCTCTCACTCTCAGATTTAATTCCGTATTATGTCCATTATTTTGCTTCACGACCTCAAAAACACTCGGTACATAGGTAAGTAATAAAATCAACTGCTTAAAACAACCCTAATTTAGCAATGCCCTAAAGACATTCAGTAAGATGTGGTCGATGGCCAAGTCATTCTTTATATTAAAAAAATACAGATATCTTATATTAATACAGTTACTATAAGATGTTGTTAATTAAGTAATTGTTATAAGGTAACAATTTATGACAAAGCTGCTAGACAAATGTTCCCATGGATAGGTAGTGGTGGATCATCAAACTTAATTCGCTTGGTAATCTCAAGCTAATTTGGCTTACTCTTTATTGATACCTATAATAAAATGAGTATTTCTACATCTACATGCAGTTTCAAGTTAGGCAAGTTAGTAGAAATCGAGTTTTATGGATACCCCCTTGTAGTAACTACATAATTATTGACTTGGTTAAACAATTGATCTCATAACTTTTTTGTGGTGTAACAACTGCTATGCTGCGAGACTTGCACCTTTTTACATGTAATGTTTTTGATGGGATCTCCTTGACGTATAATCTACTATTATACAGGATACTCGCCAGCATAGCGACAGATTTTAACTATGCATTATAGACGGCAATACGAACCTTTTTTTTTAATTTTTTCTTTTGCCAGCGTCAAATCATAACAACGATTGTTTATTTTTTCGACTGTCAGCTAAAATGTGTGATAAGATTACAGCACATTTTGGTAGCATTGATAGACATCGTACCATTAAAATCGATTTAAATTTTACATTGTAATCATGAATGTATTCCACTATAACAATTACTGATTAAGTACCTAAATTAATAAAATATTTTGATTGAATTAGGAATTATATTTTTGGACGGGTGTATTACGTCTAGATTAAATTATATAAGCAAGGCGTCTTGTTTCCTTTAAACACATTTTATTAGTATCGATAAATATTCGTTACTTGCAGTTAATAAAACTCGAAAAGCACTCGAGCCGGAGATTAAGCTGACCACACATCACACAGCTAAGAGCGTATTTACCCTCGACTAACAGTTCTGTGGAAACAAAAACTACGCGCAATAATGTTCTGACAGAATAATGTCCTAAATCCGGCCATACGATGGAACTGTTTTCTCGGAAATATCTCGTCGTGATTGCAGACGAGGCGAGCCGTAATTGCTTCTTCCGCCTCTTGACATCATTATCTTTGCCATTATGCACCAAGCTAAGCCGCGACTCTCTCAACAGACACTTCCATAAAGTTATTGTATAAATAAAAGCCGACTCATTTTATCAATGCCGAGCTTCCGTTCAATCTTGTCGTGGAAATATCGTTTTGTTATAGAAACAAACCGTTAATTATTGTGTCAATTATAAATATAATGCATGGATCCTATCGTATGTAAGCTGACAAATTATGCGATGTAAGTATACGCTTAAACTATTAATTCTACGAACAAATAAAACATGGAAGCCGCACGCCATACTAGATTGCCTTTCAAAAACGGTCCTGAATTTTAGTTGACAAATGTCACCCCCTCTTCAATGCATCTTGCAATGTAAACATATAAAAACATCATCCACCATTTAACAAAATTGTGATTGGTCCATCAAAGTTTTGATTGGCTATATTCTACAAACATTTGTCAAAGATGTTGCGCTGAAATATGCGCGGTGTTAAGAAAGGCGCTACGTTGTGCCCGTCTTGGCACAATTGAACAATTGTTTTCGGGGGCATTTTTGAGCTGGCGTTAGACGTCCATGTTATTATATGGTCGCAGGGTGGCACACTGTTTCATAGACAGAAGTTTCATAGAATTTCGTTTCACAGAAATTTGTTCATATATTATTTGGATCATATACTTTCTGTTCCAATAAATTGTTTCATAGACTATTCAATTGCTTAAAACATATTTCACAGACATTCAGTTCCACGTTTATTGCTATCTAACTTTTTTACTTTACAAAGTAACCAAACACTAGAATTACATTTCATGTATTTTTGTTTCGTAAGCACTTATTTCGTAGATTGTTGTTTTATAGTTACTAGTTTATATAATATTTAGTTCCACTATTTACTTTATTGCATAGTGATATTCTTACCTAATGAGTCATATTTCATGTAAGTATTTTGTTTCTTATACACTGATTCGCCCTCCCTCTAAAAAAACCAAACTGCTACCAGAAAAAGTAGGTTGATTGTAGGCAAAGTAGGTTAGGTAGGGTAGGTTAGGTTAGGTTAGTTAGCTTTTCAATCTGTTCTAGCCTCGAAACCAAACAAATCCAAGAAATAAATCAGGGTAAAACCGACTTGAATTGGTTAGGTTTCGAGCGTAGTTTCCCGGATAAATAAAATGCCTACTTACTTTTAATTAATTGTTTACGTATCGTCATCCTTGCGAAACCAAAAAAGGGGGGGACGGGGGGGGCGGAGCCCCCCGCATTAAAAAACAACAAATGTGTACCTCCCCTACTCTAACCTGGATAGGTTCTTTGGACAAAGGTATTTCTTTTGTATTTGTATAATGGTATGTAATGATAATTCTATAGTTTAATTATGACTGAATAAAAAATATTAAGTTTGATACAATGACAAACAACATTCTATGAATATTTAGTTTTTGAAACAACTGTTCTAGACAAAAAATACTATACGAATTAATAATATCTGATTGAATACGCTATGAAATGAAATTCTAAGAACTACATATCTGAACAATAAAAAATATACAAAACCAGATTATACAATGTAAGAGCTCTGAAAAATGATCATTCTATGAAATGAAAATACGAGAAACATTTTCTATGAACCAATATTCTGCGAAAATGTTATCTATGAAACAACGTACAACCATGGTCGCAGTCTTAATTATTTTGTTGTTGTTGTATTCTGGCCATTTTTCCGCTACTCGACATCAAACGTGCCTATTTTGCGTAGTCCCGACGCTGGCCCAGTTCTTGTTGGGAACTTCACATATACCCTCGAATTTCTTCGCATGTGTATGCAGGTTACCTCACGATGTTTTCCTTCACCGTAATGCACTTGTGAATGTCAAATGATATTTCGTTCATATGTTTTAAAAAACTCATTGATACGACCCGGGGATCGAACCCACGATAGCAGCCGTGCGTTTTACCACTCGACCACGACTATACTACCATATCGAAATTATTTTACTAAGAATTTTGGTATACTAAGAGCAATCATTATCTCTGTGATAAGGTTCTAGGATATTTAATAGTTCATTACTATAGAGGACGAGAAACGAAGGGTTACAGGCCAAGTAGATATATCTGGCCGAAGGAACTGAGGCCAGATAGGGATACACGGCCTGTGACCCTGTTTCTCGCAGAGATTTGTATAGTGCTTTTCTCTTAATTTGTCAAATTTGTTTGAGGTCTCCTTGTACCTGGTGGTATAGACATTAGTTCTAAGGTTTTTTTTTCTGTGCCTGAATATCAAGACCTAGTGTCACAATTTGACGTTTCAAAACAAAAGACAGTTTGTTTGCAGTCCTAGGTATGAAATAAATACATGAAATCACTTTACATATCATCTTAGCACATGACACTGAATACATAGTATTTCCGGGTTTAATTTAAAGTAAGTAACATCAACATTCCGTAGAAGTTTGAGAAAAATTACATTACATATTCAATTGAACTAATTAAACGAGACACATGACTTTAATTATAATTGATTATTGAAATACATGTAATAAAGATATATTATCGGATAATTGACAAAGTAAAGTTTTTTAAAATGTAAAATAGGACATTACAATACAAGCGTAACATTTTTTTCGAATCGAGCGGCGATAGTTTAAACACGAACGAAGGGATTGTTTTAAATCGATACGAGTTACGAATATTAATTTTCGCACATGTAGCGTACAATGTTTTTCAGTAGGTACATTAGTGCCCTCCGAAGTTTCTACCTGACAAAAAAATTACCACTTTTCGGACTAGCGTGTAGAAAAACACACCATTTGTGTGATATCCAGGGATTTCTATCCTAAGTTAAAGACATAGCAGCATCTCGGAACTATCCATTTATTTGACAGCCTTGTTACATTGACAGGAAATCATACGTATTCTCGCGGCTTGAGGTTACATATACAACAATTTGTACTGAATATTGTATTTTTACCCGATAGCCGCGTAGCCGTCGTCTTAAAAAACAGTTAAATACAGCTCTTTTATTTCTTATATTTCCTATTGCTTTTAAAAAGTGATCGAGGTGACATATGAGGAGTGTCTATTCAAAAGGGCTTATTTCCAATTTCTCAATAGACTTTGCCCTGTTTATGAAAACATAGAAAATTAACACTTGTTGTCGGAGTGAAAATAAGCCCTTATAAAAAGACAGTCCCTCATATCGTCGGCTAACAACCAAAACTCACTATAAAAACGGTCACTACTCTTCGCAACCTCTTATGTCAGTATTGAATCAGAACTGAGATACGATCTCTATTTCAAGTAGGTATTTGTTACTTAGTGAGTTTTGGTTGTCAACCGACGATATGTCCAATTAATACGAGTAGTTAAACAGAGTCTAATCCGTTAGTCCGCTATTATATTTAGAAAAAAGTTACATGGCAGTTTGTCAGTGTCAACTGTCAAAGTCATTGTTGCAAAAGAAGAAATATAATTGATATTAACCCATCGCATCCCAGGCATTTGACGTGCTTATTTACTTCCGTCATCATATGATGAAGTTGGGGCTCGAAGGGTTAAATATCCTCTTTAAAAAAAATACTCTGAAATATTAGGACATAAATATGAAAGAACTGCTTTTTCTTTATTTTTAAGACAACAGCTATCGGATAAAATTATAATTTTGATGTCTTATTAAATAACTTTACTCAGCCTTTTCAAAGAGCGCTACTGCGAAGTAGGTAAACGCTAGATAAATTTTAATATAGTCCTTTATCAAAAACTATCACGAGAGCGTGAATTAATTTGCACAAGTTTGCGCTATTGTGAATATTATTTCATAATTTCAGTCGCGACGAATCACGGACAAAGTTTCTTATTTCCTCTATAACAGTTCACAAACGAAATGGGAGCATAGGTATTTTACTCGAAAGCGCATTCACTTGTTGTTTCCAAGAAGTATTTTATTTCACACGCCTTTGACTTTGTATTTCAACAAAGATCTCTTCTACTTTTAGCAATGGGCTTAATTCAAAGGTGCAATTGCGATTTTCCCAAGTGCATAACAGGATCGATTTTTTTTGCGATGGGTTTCCAAAAAGATTTACGTATTTAGCTCAAGTGTAATTACCTGCGCCTATTTGATGTCTATTATTTGGTGATCTGTGTAAAAGCATATTCAGTATCAGGTTTTACTGGCAAACTTCTCCTACAATTTATTTATCAGAATAACTAAAACTATTTTTCACGAATACAAAATCTCTTACATTTTGCTGATCTCAATACCTACAACATCGAATACTTAATCCCTTAATAATAGAAGAAAATTTGATTGTTTATTCCCGTGTGAAGCCGCAGACCATCACTTTGGGACCACGTCTTGCCCGTGAGCTGTTCGAATCTCGGCCAGATCTGTTTAAGGTTCCCGAAAACCCCAGTGTCTTACTTATGAGTAGTTATTTGAGGCGCCCCCATTTTCCGGACTTCTTACGACTAAGGACGCGACCGTCCAACCAGAATTCTAACGCGCTTGGGGTGACGTAGACTCCAAAGCTGCTTTGAGCAAACTTATTGCCAAAACTTCGGGGGAGGGCCCGCGAGATATCTGGCTATATTGCAGTCAGAAACAGGGACATGGCTGCACCTGTACGTCTTACCTTTGCCTCAATTAGACACTTCGCGCGACGGTAACTCAACGCAGCTGGTCCTGGGCTGCGACGTATGTCAACCACATATATGCAGATGCGGGTCTACGGTGAAGGCTGACAGCCATCACGCTCTGACTTGCCGGCGATACAGCGGCAGGCATCCGCGTCACCATGCCGTCAACGATATAGCCCAGAGGGCGCTTAAGTCAGCCAGCGTCCCTTCCGTGCTTGAACCTCTGGGTCTCAATCGCACTGATGATGGCAAGCGACCTGATGGCTTACCGTTGGTGCCGTGGGAGAGAGGTCGGTGTCTGGTATGGGATGCTACGCGTGTTAGCATAGCGTCTCATATCAATCACACATCGCACGCGGCTGGAGCGGCAGCCGAGTCTCAAGCTGCGATGAAGCGGCAAAATTACGCTCCCTTAGAATCAGGGGACTTGTTTGTGGCTCCTTTCGCTGTTGCAATAGCGGGGGAAGAACGCGAAACTGCTTGTGCGTGACTGGGTGTCGACTCAATCAAAGGGGAGAAGATACCCACTCAGAGTCGTTTCTGGTGCAGAGGTTAGTCATAGCTATCTAACGCGGCCGTGCCGCGAGCGTTATGGACAACTTTGCACCAGAAGCGTCAACGGGTATTGACTGCGGATATTTTTATAAATTCGTTTAGATAGGAATAGTATGTTTTTGAAGTGATTTATTTTCAAAACGGTACAATTTATGTACATAGATTAAATCAAACTGATCTACTTAACCTAACCTATATCTAAGATTGGCCCTTGTGGCATGGTACCGAGGATGCCGTGGCATTTCCTCGCTGTATCGCAATACTGATGCGTTGTGCGAGGAAATCGCTAGCTCTTCGGTCTTTAGTTACAATCAGATCTCAGCAAACAATTTGCGTGGGCTGGGGCCCCATGAGCGTAAAGTTCTTGAAGTTACATTTATTTTGAAATCTTACTTACTTTTTGACTTTAGTATTGTAATTCTGCAATTTTGTTACCTATTATTCAAATACAATATTTCCGGGAATTAATTTACAGCAGACAGGAAATCGTTTTAATATCTTCATTTAGCCCTAAATGTGTGAAATCTGAGTTTGTACATTACCTGGAGTTGAGCTTAATATTTTAGAGCCGAGCAACTAAATTGTATATTTTGTGTACCTATGTATACCTACTTATCTACATAGAAGTTCAAAACCGGAAACTTTACATAACTGGGTGCTTAGCCAAGATGCCAATCGCTAGCGCTTAGTAGCGTATCGTAGTTTTCCCTCTCTGTCACTCTTTCATATTAGTGCGACAAAGACAGTTAGCTGCGATTAACGATGAAGCGCTAGCGATTGGCAACTTGGCTAAGCACCCTGAGTGCTTAGAAAAGTTGCCAATCGCTAGCGCTTCAGCGTCAGTCATAAGCGAAAGGCAGCTAACTGTCTTTGTCGCACTAATATGAAAGAGTGACAGAGAGGGAAAACTACGATACGCTACTAAGCGCTAGCGACTGGCAACTTGGCTACGCATCCTGTACTGTTTCGACGCAGAATTCAGCCCTCTTTCGTAAGTACTGGATACCTAGATAAATTATATGTCAAACGTATCGTTTTTGAGCTACATGCAAATAAAAACGGATGTAATTGCGGACAGACGGACGGACAAACGGACCAACGGACAGACGGACATGGCGAAACTATAAGGGTTCCGTTTTTGCCATATTGGGTACGAACCCTAAAAAGGACATGTTTATTAACTACCAATAAGTAGGTACCTATTAATTACACTAATTTATTAAAAACACAGCAGTTATGAATGTTTAATTTACCATTAAGGTATACTCCATCCGTGTACGTAGGTACTTTAGTTTCAAATAACGGGATCCCGACGACTAAGAATAAAAAGCTTCCGAGCATACATTAGTGATGTCAGCCCGACCTAATAAACAATTCCGTACAAAACTGCACAAATTAGTAAGCAAACTTTTACAATGCCGCCGACAGTGATCTACGGGTATATAGCTACACATGTGACTAACACGAAAGTTTCAGTTACTTTCCTATGCTACAGTTGTGTTGGAAAAATGTTGTCACTCTTCCAATACAACTTTTGTCTTCCAATTGTCTTCTTTTTGGTCCAAACAACATTGTGTTTAAAAACTTTTTTTTTCCTTTATTTTATTTTTATTATCTTTTAATTCGTAGTTAAATAAGTAAATATACAGGGTCCTGAGACTCCTGAGTCACTAATAACCAGACATCGGAATTCTGGTAGCATTTTTCAACTGTCATATCCTTCTCGTTTATCCACTACCGATTATACATATGTATATCGATGAATGCAGAATACAATGTAAAAGGCTGCAGTGAAGCGGCAAAAGTACGCTCCCTTAGGGTCAGGCTACCTCTTTGTGCCTTTTGCCGTCGAAACAGCAGGGTGCTGGGGGAAGGATGCAAAACTTCTAGTGCGTGACATAGGGCGTCGACTCAGGCAAAGGGGAAAAGACCACCGCTCCGAATCGTTTCTGGTGCAGAGGTTGGCCATAGCTATCCAACGCGGCAATGCCGTGAGTGTTATGGGCACCTTTGCACCGGAAGCGCTCAGCGGATATTGACGGGTATTTTTGCCATGTTTTTTTTATGGACCTATATAATTTTTTTAAGTTAATAAAGTTTACTTTTAAGATCATTTTATTAATTATTGTAATAATGTAAAATAATTATGATTACAAATAGAAGTAAACAATAGGCGCTCTATGACAGCTCAAAAATGCTACCAGAATTCCGATGTCTGCTAATAACCTTGCACACACTGTATATGTATAAATCGTACTGAACAACTTTTGCTGTGGGACGAACGCCGAAATTGCAAAAAAAAACACTTTTCATACAAAACGTAGAGATCACATCACCAATATGTAAGAAAGTCTTTTTCATCTAAGCGGCTCGAACATGGCGGTTTCGCTGCTTGAAACTAGTGAACAAAATGCAATTTTGGTGCGAGAGTGAGAAAAACTAACTTTTTAGTACAGATGGTGTGTTTTTTAGGCTCTAGTGCGAGAAGTATGTCATTTTACGTCAGGTCCAAAACTTCGGAGGGCCATCTGCACTAAAAAACGTAGTACGAGACACGTGAAAAAACGAAATTCGTAACTCGTGTCGATTTCAAATACTCCCTATCGGTCGTGTTTTAACACATCGCCACTCGTTTCGAATTTCATGTTTTTCGCACTTGTGTCGTAATGTAATTTTAATTTTCCGTATCGTTGCTTAGTCGTAGATCATCTTTTCATACTGCGGGGTGTAATACAAACTTTGAACATTTAAACTCCATTACATCCGTCACTTTCATTCCGTTACCGAAAAAAGAGATAGATATAAAATAAATCGATTCGTCGTTCGAATTAGAAACCTTCGTAGTAGGCCCCCAATTTTTTTTTTCTTTGTGGACAGGCAGAAGCACTAAGTCATACAGTACTGCCTATCATTACATCATCATCATCAGCCTATCGCAGTCCACTGCTGGACATAGGCCTCCCCAATTTCACGCCACCGTTCACGCCATCATTACATACTGATCATCAATCATGAGTATTTCATTATTCTTAAAATACAATGAAGAGAACAATATTTGTCGCGAATTTAATTATTATTTTTAGTTTTATTTTTTATTGTGAACGAATATTTTAAATGTATAGTTTCAGAACGCATTTTATATTCTTTAAAAAGTTAGCGCAATTGAACTCTTCAAATGTTTGTCGTGATTAGTACGTTTAGTAGAGATAAAATGTAACTTAAACTAAAAACTGTGTTTAATATGGGTGAATCAAGTAACGAAGCTGACGTTTTAACCCTTCAGTTTTGGAGTTTTGGTGTTTTATTCCTGTGCGTTATAATAATAATGTTCTCGCCGCAGATGTGAAAAGTTGTATGTATCACACGAGAGCAAAGATATTTGTATCTCGTGTCTTTGAGCCCCTCACTGCGCTCAAGATTCTAATTTTGAATCAATCGCTATGCTCGTGATTAAATTATATAATCTTTCACTTACTCGGGACTCAACATCAGTACTCGAAACAAAATCTACTTTGCTCTCTTGTTGAACAAATAACCACTTTAAAATTACGTACATGTCAAGTTCACCAGTACCTACAAATAATGGTGTTATACGTATGCGACAGTAGCGTGTTCTACTAATGATGGCATCAACAATTAACGGATTTCAGCGCTAGCATGAACTTGGCTGGAATCGTGTGAGTGACGTGCTCTGGCTGAGTAGACTAAGACGAATCCGATGTATACGCAAAATAAATAGATGACATACTTTCAGAAGTTAATTAATAAATTAGGTTATTGAGAAAATAAACAAGTCAATAGTCAAACCTTATACTTATTAAGTAGTGAAGTTAGGTAAGTGGAACAGTGGGAAAATTGGAACACTTCATACATGTACAATGTAAAATATGGCCGGCGAAAGAAAAATCATATGTTACACTTACCCAACTTGACTATACCACACATGTAAAATTTTATTTTCATGTACTTGTATGTTCATATAAAATTTCGGAAGGCCGAGAAGAAACTACCTTACACACATACATATATATAGAGAAGGTCATTTCTTAACTATCAAAATACAAATAAATAAGCATAGGACACAATCCTTGCGACAACAGATCTCCCGACGAGAGTAATTCACTCTTAAATTACAGATAAAAGACATTTTATAAAGTTTTAATAAAAGTCTATAATATCATGGCATATTATAGACTTTTATTAAAATACTATAATATAATTTTAAAATAATATGTATAACATAAAAAGGAAAACCACTGTTAGAAAGAATGGAGAGATAACCGAGTGAATGCAGAACATTGCTTGGCTAGGTAGTGCCGCATACTTGTAGCTAGTTGCTATCTGAACAATGCGTCCGAAATGCTCGTTTTGATTTAACCCCCCCGGTGATACGAATCGTCTCAGTTTACCCTACAGCTAAAACCACGTTTTATATTCAGACAACTCCACAAAGAGGAACTCCCGAGACAAGGCAAACTTGTGCCAGTAATTAAGACATTTGGAACTTGTACATTCGCTGGAATCCTCATGTTCAGTCTGTAATTACGACAGATGTTTACCTATTCATTTTTCACTCACCTATTTATGTACCTAAAATTTTGCAGGATAAAAACTGACCCTTTTTTATCCTGCAAAATTTTAGGTACATAAATATAATGAAACGAATTCCTATGAAACGAACAATACCTATCGGATTTATTTGCCTCATTCAGGTAAGCTCCATCAATATGTTGACGATTTTGGTCCATTTTCCTCGGATATACATTCTGAACAGCGCAACTGATAAATGACAAGTATTCGATTGCTTAAAGCACTTAGGTCCACTTCGAAAATCCAGGATTAGGCAACTAACCCCAGGTTAAACTGTTACTCGCCGAATGTCAATGGATGTATGGAATTATTAACCAGGTAACAAATAAGCACACAAACAAGAATAGGAAGTTGGTTTTCTAAACTTTTATGGTATAAATATATCTTTTATGATGGTTAGTGACTGCAAATATTAACTATTTAAATTACAAATGTATGTAACCCTCCACTCTTACCTAATCAGGTTGGCTTTATCAAATTTATTTCTTATAAAATATATTTCCGTAGTCAAGCCCTGGAAATGCCTGGGAATGAACTTAAGTGCGTCAGGTATAAATGCATTCAGTATATTCCAAGATGCAAACTTTCAAAAAGCTTTTAGCGATATCTTACGTATATAAGTAATATTTGTTGCGTTAAATCGGACTTTCCTCGTCGAGCCTTAGTATCAGTAATTGCAACCATCCTAACCATTTAAAATCGTTTTGCATCGCAAGAAACTTGATATTTTTTACTGTCCAACACCTTTATTACTTAGAAAATAAAGTTTAAGTTTGACAAATCCAAATACACCTCTGAAATGCAAAACTAACTACAGGAAACTTTCCAAACACGGTTATTGCATTCGCTACCTCTGGAAAGCTGTATGAGATCTCAACATGTTTGTTTTTTACAGAACTTTCAAGTAGGCACTTTGGACATATAAAAGCGTCTTCCTAGTACAAACAGTTATTGAATTATTTATACAGTTATATTAATTTTAGGATATTTGCATATTAGACATAAGTACTTACGTTTTATGCTTTCAATTCGGCTATCAAAAATGGTTTTCATCTAGATAATTATAAATATACTGAATGCTTTATTTTGACCTAATTTTAACGAAGTAACAGAGGCTTAGGGTTAGAACTATCAAGTATCCACGTCATTATTATTAAGCTTGACGTCTCAGTTCAGGCGGTATGTACAGGGTGCTCGCGAGGAAACCGAAAGATTTTAACTATGCATTCTAGAAATCAAAATAAACAAAAAATATTATGATACCTAAAAATAAATAGATATGCCAATTTCCACAAAATATTTTTTTTTTTTTTTTGACTTTTCGAATATTTTTTAACATTTCCAATACTTTTTATCGTAACAACAATTTGTTAAAGTTAATTTTTTAAATGTTTTTTTTCGTCAAGTCTATTCTTATTTTTTGATTGTCAGGCAAAAGGTGTGGTAATATTAGAACACATTGTGGTAGCATTGTAATCAAAAATAAGTTTTATGACGAGTTACGTCGAAAAACTTTTTTCGAAAAAAGGTTATTTATCTCTGGAACCAAGCCGAATCCAGAAAATTTTATGTAACATTAAATACTGTAAATATGCTCAGGAATTCAGCATTCGAATCTTTCGGTTTCCTCGCGAGCACCCTGTGTAGGCCAGACGATTCCCTAAAGATATGATTCCAAATACCGTTTTCAACAGTGAGGGCAAAAAGTTAATACAATATAATCATTTATTATAATAAATTGTAAAAGAGCTATTCAAACAACAATAAAGCCTCACGCAAAGCATCTTATCTCAAGCATATTCATCGATAAATAGGCCAGTGTTTAAAAGTATCGGAGAAAGCCTAACATCAACACATACAGCAAACTTCTTAAACACAAGCAACATTATGCCGTAGCTACATTAATTTACATTTTTGATAGCTGTACTTGCTAAGAAAAACGACGAAATGACGACGCATTTTGTGGATATTTTTTCCGCGGGAACGTTGTGAACTTTCAACAAGGTAATTTCCCTTTAAATATTTATGTAAAACATTGATTTACAGCGTTATGGTTCAACGAAGCCGACCCCTGTCATTACACTGCGGCCTTCTTAAAGTTCAACAATTGACATTTGCTACGACACCATTACATCACCGTTTCAAAGCTCTATCAATTTAACGATCGCGATCTTATCAAACTACAAGTAGCTTATGTAGATATTGATAGTCATTTAACAGCTAATAAAATGCGAAATGCTATCATTAGGTACTTATCTCAAAATTTATGCAACATACAATTAAAGACATGTTTGCAAATAAGCTTAAAATATTTAACCTTTTAATCGCCGTAGTCTAATATATTAGACAGTCAATGTCAAGCTCACCTCGCCCTTGTCTGATAAATCAGACAAAGGTCTAATAAGATTTTTACGGTGTATAAATGGGTCTCGTTCAAATGCAAGCTGTAATCTGCGTGGTGTAATTTTGTATTAACTAGTGGCGACACGGGCACTCTCCATAAAAAATCCCTGGCGGTAAAAGGTTAACAAACGAAGCTACGAAATGCTCACAAAACATTTTTACGTACTTATTCATATTTTCCTACACGCGATGTATCTGATTGTTTCGTACTAGTTAGCATAGTTTTTCGTAGGCTGAATAGAGCGAAAGCGCCCGCGGCCAGCGCGGCGGGCGGAAAGGGTAGCGGGCGCGAAGGCGGCGTTCGTGATTGCTGACATTTATCTTGTGGCTGGCTAATTAGCCAGCGTACGGCACTGACTGCGGACGCACAGAGGGTTAAGAGAACTCACTGGCTAGGTAAAAAATTGCAGTATTTATACGACTTTTAAATAATGACAAGTTATTTACTTTAGTATTAGTCCGAACAATAAACGATTATTTTATGTCAAGAATACACATTTGAAAACGATCAAGCCGTAATAGTGTATGGATTTTTTATGTGTCGCTGAGGAATCGAGATTTATTTTGAACAGCTAGCTATAGTTACCTACAATTTAAAGCAATATTTGAATAGGTTTTCTGACAAAATTCACCACAATTGATGCTACAAATCGGCCATACATACAGCGTGGGTATTTGATACGGGCGAATAATTAATCCAGCTATAATATCTGATCCTACGAGTCGTATAAGATAGCCATTTCGTTAAATTTTGTTGTTGATTAGGTGTAATGATTTTTCTAAAGTGCAACCCAGCAGCAATGTATGCCGGCCAACTGACATGAGACTCGTATGACGTTTAGATACTTATGTCTACTTTAAGTAATGTGGCTACCAGTGGATGCAATACATTGCGGACTCAATTATTTTGTATGAAAAAAAAATACCTTAATTTCTAAAATAAATTTATGTAAATAGGTTCCCTAGGTCCGATAGTAATCGCCACTAAAATATTCGCCCGTATCAAATACACACGCTGTATAGCACACATTCTATTATTGCCTTTTCCGAACACTGACTTGAACTAAATACGAAATTGCCGGCATAGCAGTGACTGATTTACTAAAGAACATGAGGTAATAACCATTGATTATACCTGTGATGAAATTGGTATTGTATAGTATTTTTACTAATAATCATAATTCGTTTTAGAATTATTTCTATAAATTGTCCTAGGCATTTATTCTCGAATAAATAATAAAATAGTCCTCATACTTACGTTTCACAAAACTTTCCATATTATATTTTACGAAATCTAAATCCACTTACCTAAATTACGTTATAATAAATAAATTCTAATAAAATATGAACAGCCGTACCTGAATTAAGTTAGTTTCTGAATTATTTTGCAAGCCGCAAGCTTTTATTTTATTTCAATTGGAGAACTAACTACAGTCGTATATCATTAACAAAAATCATATATCATTATCATTAACACAGAAAAAATATAGAAACTCGCGGGTAGTTCATGGTTGAAATGTGTTACTGTAAAACATTTGAAATGACACAAACACAATAAAATAGGCAAGATTGCATTTCTGTTCAAAGCTTACTCCAACGTTGAAAGCGCGCAAATTATGAAAGGTTAAATTTGTTCAAGGCACGGGTAGAAGTGCCCAGTGGGCGGATGTACAGCTCGTAAATACTAGTCCGTTTCGTTTTTCCGCTTCCGCTCCAGTGTTGCTATTACTCTACACTACATGTCTTACTTAAACTGTATAAGTATTCACTTAATTTGAAGCCGGTAAGGTGTTTAAATCACGGTTTGGACTAATCGTGGACGCAAATGGAAGCACACGTTGCTATCGCCTACTTTATTTATTTTATAGCGGCTTATAAATAAATTGCTTTCGTACGAAGACTATAAGATAAACAGTCATACTTAATAGAACATAAAATCATTTAGAGATTATTTTTAAGATTCCGTAATATGCAATTGCAATTTTTTTACTTTTGCTATCTACATTTTTGTGGTAGAGTTTTACAATAAGGCTAATAAAAACAGATTTTAGATAAAAAGAGGTTTTTAAATTTCATTACTGTACAGTATCTCCGTTTTCTTGGATCACGTTACCACTTTCATTACTGCACAGTTTATGACACCATCCGAAATGCGAAATTCTAAAAATGTTTAATAGACTAGCTAGGGCAGTATTTTTATAGCCGCCGTTGCCACGTCGGGTTCTGAAAGTCGTTTGCCTTGTTCCAGGTTTAGACCTCGCCTGGCTGTAAAGGGTAATGCCTCACGCTAGAGTGGCTCGCTCCCAGCTCCTTTACCTCGGGGAGCACCGAGAACAATGCCTAACTAAGCTTATGTATACATTTGATCTATAAATATATCAATAATTTGCTGTAAGTAAGCGAAATTTACTTTGAAGTGTTGGAGAAATTGTAATACATTAAGAAATGGGGAATTCTTACTTGTACTGGGCAAGTAATTGAAATTAGTCAAAACTGTGCATAAACCACAAAACTAAAATAAATACTTTTGAAATGTGAATCTTAGAACATAAGAAAAGGTTACTTATTTACCTACGTTCTTTTGCCAAGGAGAGATGACTTAACGAGCAGGTGCTCAACAACTTCAACATTGAATGCAAAGCATGTCTTATGTCTTGGTATCAATGACTACATAACTAGTCGTTCGAGTAGTAAGAATTAAATAGTTTTGAACATAGGTGCGGATGCATACTAAAATACAATTAAACTGTTAAACTCACGTACCTGCCTACTTATATTTAGTCACTACGCGCGACTTGTTTCAGAAAGTCTAACCCCCTTGTTCATAGACGTATCCTAACTTAGCAAGCCGCTAAGTATTGCTTGTCCCTTTCAGCGGCTTGCTAAGTTAGAAGACATTTATGAATTGAAAAAGGGGGTTAGTCTCTGATAATAGAGCCCAAGGCTGCAGCGACGCCTGCGCGGCACCATACACGTGAATATGTGTTTATTGGTACCTAGTTTAGCTGTATATCTCAAGACAGCTTAAATTCGAATACAGTTATACATTAAAATAAAAAAATAAAATAAATATCATGGGACATCTTACACAAATCGACCTAGTCCCATGGTAAGCTCAATTAAGGCTTGTGATGTGGGTAACAGGCGACGATATATATATGTAATAGATAGATACATATAGATACTTAAATACATAGACAGCCATGACCAAGGAACAAATATTTGTGATAAATAAATACACAAATAATGCCCTCGCCGGGATTCGAACCCGGAACCTCCAGTTTCGTAGGCAGGGTCACTACCAACTAGGCTGCGGAGGCTGACGCATTATACATATATTATGTGTTTTTGTTTACATTTTAATTGTAAATGGCTTCTTCATCACACCTGGATGCTTAGCCAAGTTGCCAATTGCAAACGCTTGGTAGCGTATCGTAATTTTCCCTCTCTGTCACTCTTTTATATTAGTGCGACAAAGACAGTTATTTGCCTTTCGTTTACGATTGACGCTTAAGCGTCACCGACTGGCCACTTGGCTAAGCACCCTGTTCGGTAAGTGCGCCAATGCGCTGCAGCGATTTCTGTTATAAAAAAGCCGGGATTTCTGTTATAAAAAAGTCATCCCTGATAAATTTGACAAATCATTTAGACCATTTTAGAGTAGTTTTGTGAATATATATTGTTTTATTTACTTTTTATGCCTCACAGGTGTGATGAAAAACATTGTGTGTGCCACGGGCGGTACAAGAATTATGATGAACTCAACACAATTTTTTAGTTACCGCTCTTAATTCACAATGTACAATTACATACTCGTATATATTACACGTATTGTACTCTCACTGGTTGCCAATCTAAATATCCAGTACGATCTATCACTATTTCATCAAACTACCTATCAAAAAGTGCAAGATATAAAATTCACTAATAATAACGAGCAAAATGAGTGGCACACCCAGCTACAATGAGCAGAATGCAGTTTATGATTGAAATCTGAAGTTTATCGATGCGCGCGGAATTTGTTAATTTTACGAGCACATGCAGCGATCCGTCATCCGCTTAAGGTAATTAATTTTACTTCAGTTTCTGTTTTGTAAATTGTTTTACAGTCATTATAAATATTTAACGTTGCAAGTTAACGACGTATTTTATGGTTGGACATTCATTACAAGTGTATTCGGAAATACAACATAGATACACTGTTATTTAATCTCTCATCCGTCTACCCGCGATCATTGTAATGTCAACGTTACACCATTAAGTCAAGATCACTAAATTTGGCTTTAAAAATAAAATCGATAAATTAAAATGGTTTGTTATGGGTATACACATTTAAAAGTGCTTATTTATGTGCAAGCATCACCCATTTAAGGCAGAAATACTGGTGCCCTCTCCACTGTACGGTGATGTCCGTCCGATGTACCGTCCCTGAGCTCGCCGCCCGCATGCTTTGTCTTCAACCATTATCCAATTACCCATTCCTCTCCAACACCTGTCTGACGTGCTGCAACTCATTTCGTATTACCTATAAAGCGAGGCTACTGGTACAAGAAAGGTGCTACCTGCCACGGAAGATACACGAGAAGGGATTGAGATCGGACCGGATTGGTAACAGTGATAGTTTTGTGGACCCGGTGAGCTCGGTGTGTTTATCGTCTGTCGTGTTCGGTGAAACAAATAAAATAAATATATTTAACAGAGTTGGGATGTTGCGTGACGTGATTCGCCAATGTTACAAATACCTACTCTTAATTTGAATAAATTATTTAGGTCGGGACTTAGTTACAAAATTGTTCAAACTGGCTCAAAGAATTCAATAAATAAATAAAATTTAATTTATTTTTCATAACCAAGAAAATATTATACGATATTAATATATTTTAAATAAGCAGACAAGCAGCAGTAGGCAGATATTAAACGTGAAATTGATTAAAACTTAAAATGGCCGACACCCTGTCAAGAGATTTAATGTTCTCAATGCCACCAAACTTCCCAACTCTACATATTTATAAAATAACATACTTTTTTATCTATCTGCGTCTACATGTAGGATGTATTTATTTACGCTTCCAATATTTTCTATGGACTTGTAATGCCAGGCAACCATTCCAAGGCAGAATATTAGCTTGGTTAATTTTGCATGTTACCGCGCAAGTTTAACTCAGGAATGAGCTCCGGCAGGAATCACTGCGCTCCGATCTGAAACAATTTGAATAATTCTTTAACCGATTCCACAGTACTTGGAAACTCCGACAAAGTTAGTGGCTTAGTTACATGAGTATTTGTCTGCTTTCTTATTTAAATAAGTGAATGTAACTTTGAACAAATAATTTGTTTTAACAAATTTTTAGTAATTTGTCGTTGTTTGGATTTTTTATTAATTTATAGTATACGTTGGTTTTAACATTCTAAATCGGCGTTTTATGTATTTTGTTTCGTTTTTTAATAATCTTATATGTACCTAAGGTGCATTCATCCTTACTTGTCTTATCATGTAAACAAACACTTTTTGAAAACATTATCACACTTTTCTCTGCAATTACACATTAATCATCACGTCAAATGTTGTTGCATACTTAATTAAACTCGCAAAGTATTGTAATCACTCAAAAAAGCACTGAAAAATATCATTTCTGTAAAGATTTTCGTCAATAAATGCTGTTACGGTCGGATAACTTTAAAAACATCTGACATTGCGATGTCTAGATTGTCTATGTACCATAATGTTGGCATGTCAATATATCGATATTAATACTTAAAGTACAACTCGAGGAAAATGCAATTAAAATAAATTGCAGTAATTTACCAAAATGTATTAGGGTTTCGTAGCAAAAATGGCAACAACGGAACCCATACTTATAGTTTCGCTATGTCCGTCTTTCCGCAGCATACTTAGCTCAGTGGCCGTTAATACTATAAATCTGAAATTTGGTACAGGTATACATATTGATCATGCCAACAAAGTGATACAATAAAAAGTAAAAATAAAAATTTTTTCGGGTACCTCCCCCCCAATTGGTGATGTGGGGTGATTTTTTTATTTGCTGTATTCGTATAGTGTGGGGTATCATTGAATAGGTCTCTTAAAAAGAAAAAGGGGCTTTTAAGAAAGTTTTTTTCTAAAGTCAATATTTTCGGAGATAATCGCTCCAGATGAAAAAAAACTTGTCCCCCCCCTTTTGATCCAAAGGTCCAAAAAAAATCATGAATAGTGGGCTGGCATAAAACTATTTCGAACATAATCGGCCCAGCCGTTTTTGAATAACTACAAAACCCTACACTGAGCATGGCCCGACATGCTCTTGGCCGGTTTTTATAATTGATTTCAATATTTATTTTATTCAAAGACTGGCAGTGCTTAGTTGTCTATTGAATATTGAATAAAATCTTCACGTCAAACGTCATTCGTTTCGCTACTTCGCTTCACGTTGTTCGTTACGGGTGCATTTCATGTGATTTTTCTCATGACTAGTGGCGCCTTCGTTGGAGCGACAGAGAAAAATCCTCGAAATTTAACCATAGTTTTTGATATAATCTTATACGAATTAATTCTCTTCCTGACAGACGATGTAAAATCGATAATCCTCTATTTACGTACCTAAGCAGTGAAATTATCGCTGACATTTCATTATATCGACATTTCTAATCACTAGTGATTGTCTTTTGATCATCGTTGACGTTTTGTTTGTTTTACTTGGTCTGTGGTTTGTTTACATGATAAGACAAGTAAGGATGAATACACTGTAGGTACCTAAATACAAACAGGACAGTATAATAAAAGAATCGTAATTGGTTATTGCACTTTCATTTTACGTCATATATTTTACAATAACACGCCATGGAAACATTAATTATTATTTTCCCAATAATATTCGTTTATTCGAATACTAAAATTGGACGAATATTGCATAGTTCCTCCCGGCCAGTTTTAAACGTAAAACTAAATTACACATTAGAAACTGTAAAGGTTTTGTCACCAATATGGAACAAAACCTTAAAAATTAAATTAAAGAACAATCTGTTGTAAAATGTGTTTCAAATCCTTTAGAAGACTTGAATATTTGTAAATGTAAACGCAAGGCGTATTCCTAATGTCTAAGGCAGGGACTGGAACAGGCCTACTACCGCGAAAATCGACATACGCAAATTTCGAGGCTTTTTCTCTGTCACTCAAATGAAGGCATAGAGTGAGAGAGACAAATCCTCGAAATAAACGATTTTCGTTTTTCGCGGTAGGGCCGCACTTATTTTCTCCATACAAAAAGAACGGTTCTTTATCCGTTCATTCTTGTTCTTCGGTATATACAGGGCTACTTTTTCACCGGTACAATAAATTTTCCCACATATTTGGTATTGATAGAAGGTGGGCCATTCTAGCCACGGAGTGGAGGCCGCAAGGGCGACGTGGGCGTGGCAGGCCTAGGCGTAGGTGGCGGGACGACCTGGACGCATTTCTTAACGACTGGCCACAAATTGCTCACGACCGGGATGAGTGGAAATCCATAGGGGAGGCCTTTGCCCAGCAGTGGGACACCTTACAGGCTACATAATAATAATAACCAAAAATTAAATAATAATAATAGATTACATTTATCAAATAAAATTGACATTTTTTTTTTCATTTATTATTAATTTAAAAGTGTTCGACTTCAAAACAAAGTTAAGGCATTACAAACAGTGTCAAGTAATACTGCATTATTACAAAAAAGCATACTAGGAATGGCTCATAGAATATACAACAAGCTACCAACACATATAACAGCATGTAAAGATATTGACAACATTTTTAAAAGAAAATTGAAGGACTTTTTGATAGAAAAAACTTATTACTCGATATCAGATTTTTTGACTGAACTATAAATTGCAATTTTTGACATTTTCTGACGTTTGTTTAAATACCTACTTGTAAATATTGTATTGCTAATTTTAATTTTATTGCATTGTTATTGTATACTGTGTATTGAGAGTAGAATAATTAAATTGTATTTGTATGCCACCAGGCGCGACATAGTGACACAAATATCTCACCTGTACATTTCACCTTCCTTACCTATGTTGAACAAATAAAAATCTTTGAATCTCTGAATCTTTGAATCCTTCATGCAAATGCAAAATAATGGGCCTACTAATGATAAGACGTCAACGGGGTGCGGGATGCAGAGGGCGGCGGAAAGGGGTGAGCGACCTGCGCACGAGTTGGCAACATAGCAGTTACCTCAATCTCGGTGACTAGGTCAGGGACGGTCAGTGTCACGGTTGACGTAGGTATGTGCGCACGCGCCGCATCGTACTACCTTCAGTCGGAAATTGCTCGTACGAAATGTTTCGTAGTTATTTTCTCATTGGGGAATATGCAGTGGCAGCCCAGCGGCTATGCGCTGAAGAAAGTGTGCCCCGCCTGGAAAATGCCAGTGTTATAGCTATGGCCAGCCAGGTCAACAGATTTGACCGCGTGTGACTGTTTTTGTGGGGTGAGGGTAGGCCCAAAATTTAAAAGACTTAAAAAATTTAATAATAAGTGCATTTGATGAACTTAAAAGTGAGAACTACAGACTTGTGTTGGGAAATATCGAAGGAAACATTCAAAAACGGGCAAGAGCGTGTTTAGATAACCACGGCCAACATTTTGAACACTTGCTTAAGTATGTGAATTAATTAATTAGTATGAGAAATGGACTCCATTAATCAGGTATGTTTTTTTTATTCCAATCATTGTGCATAAAGTTGATTTCAAGTGTTTAAATTATATAATCCACATAATAATCAATTTTACAATTTTCAAATGACAAAATATACCTAAATAATACTTTAAATTACAAACTAACAACACACATGTATACTTTCTAATCAAAAAGCCCACCCCGTGTAGCCCCTGGTGCAAAGGTGCCCATCACACTGGCAGCATTGCCACGTTGAACGGCGATAGCCAGCCTCTGCACCAAGAACGACCCAGAGCGGGGGTCCAAACCCCTCTCCCGCAAGCGGCGTCCCACCTCTCCAAAGAAGGACAGAGCCTCCGAACACCAACAACCTGTAGTTTCAACCGCTAATGGGACAAACAAATAGTTGGTAAGCACCGAGTATTTTCCCGTCTTACGCACAGCTGCCAACTCAGCCGCTGCCCCTGCCACCCGCATAGTGCGCCCCAAATGTGAGGGAGCAAACGTGCTAACGCAGGTTGCATCCCACAATAGGCACCTACCTCTGTGCCAGGGTACCAGGGTGAGACCATCTGGTCTTTTCCCATCCGTACGGCAGAGACCGGGTGGCTCCAGTACACACGGTACATTCGCCGAAACCAGTGCCCTCCGAACTATATCGTTTAGCGCGTGATGGCGTGGAAACCTCCCTAAACTCCGAAAGCAACTCAACGCACGGTGTCCGTTGCTCTCCACCATGGTGCCGCAGATGCATGCGTGAGGTTCACATACATCGCAGCCGAGGCGGAGAGCCACTGCTATTTGCAAAGAGTTGTCGTCAAGGAGGGTTCCCACATGAGGAGACGGTAGGGCCTGAAGCCAAGCACCTGCCTCCGGTCCCGACACCGCTCTGAGCCTTGCCAGATCCACCCCAACAGCAGCTTACAAAAGTCCGCCGAATATTCGCTTCACCCCAACGCTATCCCACAAACGTTGAGAATCCAGCTTTTCAGGTTCAGGCACCCCCGGGTTGAGAGCCGTCCAAGCCTCCCGAGCCTCGAAAGAGTAGGGAATGGTCACCTTATCACCATTATATGAAAGAATTTGAGTGACAAGGCCCGCAACCCCACTCGCCGAAGCCAAGAAAGCCGGCAGGCTCACATCCCGTGCGCGCCGTATACCCAATCCACCATCGCGAACTGGCAAAGAAGCTAAATCCCACTAGTTTGCGTTGAGGGAAACATTCAGCAGGCATTCCACGTTCTCTTTCAAAGCACCGTCGAAAGCATTAACGTGTTCAGGATATAGCCAAGACGGGACAGTGTTTAAATACGCCTCAATGAAGAAAGTTTCTGTCCTTAGTGCAAGTATGAAGGAAGATTTGGGATCAAGTAAGATTTTTTTGCCAAGTCATAATCATAAGTTGATTATCATTGCCGCTTTTCTAAGCCGCCATGCCACGTGCGATGACGTTGTAAACAAACAGTTGCCAGTTCGTGTGTTTTGCTAGTTATGTACATTGATAATGCGTAATGCGTCCAATTTTCTTATTAGGTTTGCGGATAAGTTCAAACATCGGTATTTTAGTTTTTTTTGTTCTAAAGGGGTAGTAACAAAAAATGCTAGTATTCTGTAACTTGGACTACTATTACGTATGTTGATTTTTTGTACTGGTGAAAAAATAACCCTGTATAATTTAAAAATATGATGTTATAAATGACATAAAATATTGAGTAGGTAGTACATAAATAATATAAAATATTGGGCTATTTTGAGGTTTTTGTAAAATAACGGTTCCGGTCCCTGGTCTAAGGACTCAACTACCTATCTTCCTACGTATCTACTTACTAATGCCTAGTGGCCTACAACTAAGCAGCTTTAACTAGAAATTAGATATGGGATAGGCGGATACATTGAGTAATTAGGTTGCTCGTTGCTGTAATGCCCGAATCAACAGCTGTACCTATTTAATCCTCACAGGCACACCTAATGCGACCATGATTGAATGAATCAGTTGAGTCAATAAAGAAGGATAAGCTGTAGGTAATTAGCGTGCACATAGAGTCGAGGGCCTGATTATCATCTCAACTATCCAAACAGGTACTCAATACTCATTAATCGTTATATATATTATTAACTAAATTAACTAAAAAATTAGTGAGATAAAATAAAGATACTTACATCGTAAAATTAAACGCTATCCGGAACTTGCCTTGCCTTGTTGTGAATGTGAACACAGTAGCAGCATCAGTGACAGTGCGTAAAAAGTAAATTAGGAAGATTACATTCTTCTCCTTTCGCTTTTCATGCATTAAGGCCAGTAAGTTAAGTATATACATACTAATCTAGAAAGGTTTATGGGTCCACCGGCTACCAGCACTTATACCGTGCGCCATTAGAAAAAGAAAAAAATGTAAACAAACATGTCTGATTTTCAACAGCATTTATTGTCTTTGACACAAACGTTATAGATTAATTTTTTGCGTTAATACTAATAAATATCAACAATTAATTTAACAAATGTAAGCCGTGTCGTGACGGCGGCAAGAATACCTACATTTGTCACCACCCCAACTCCTCCTGCGGATGTCGTAAGAGTCGACTAAGGGATTGAAGTGTCACTGACCATTAAGTGATAAGTGATAAAAGATTGATGATGGGCAGCAGCGTCATCATAGTGGACACATTACTGCGATGGCGTGGCGATTATGGGCATTTATCTCCTAATGCGTCTATACGCATAGTTAATAGGAGAGGCCTACGTCCAGCAGTGGACTATCATAGGCTGATGATGCTGATGTTGAATTTAACGAATAATTTGTCAACTCAATGTTTAAGGTTTTAAATTGGTGATACCGAAGACCAAGATTGTGTCATGAAAGTTCTTGATTACGAAATTATGCAAGTTTTTATGTTTGTGCATATTTTTTTGGTTATCTAGGTACTGGCGCACGGTATACGTTAGTTATGCTTTGAAAACTTTTACTTTTTACTTTTACCCACTAAAATATTATGTAGCTTGTAACAGCATTAGGTAAATATCAAAAACATACTACACCGTTTTAAAGGGTCTATATCGGGTGGCATAATGTTTTTATTTCGAAAAATTTGTCGCATAACAACTTTACGCCGAAAAATGAATGGCATAAACATTGTTGCGCATATTTTTGCTATGCCGAAATTGTTAATCCTAACTTGGTTGTTCCTAAATATTGTTTGTCCTAATGATTTTCGTGTCTAATGTATATGTATCGAAAAATTATTGTGCATAATGGTGATGTTCCTACTATTTAATGTACTAATAGTGATTACCTACCTTTAACTAGCTTTTTTTTATTCCTTATACTTAACTATTACTAAATAATTCGCCCTGTTGTCCAAAGAATTTAAGTGAGCAATTTTGACCTGGGAACCGGTCGACGAAGCCCCGCTGCGCGGGGCTTCTATTTCCGCTCTAATGGATAAAAGGTACCTAACGAACCTATCCAGGTTAAGGTAGGGGATGTTCAGATTATTTCTTTTTTAATGCGGGGGGCTTCGCCCCCCGAGCCCCCCTGGTGGGGGGCTTCGCCCCCCCGTCCCCCCTTTTTTGGCTTTGTAAGTATGAGGATGTGTAAACAATTGATTAAAAATACTTAAGTATTTAAAGACTACGCCATTCACTCCGCCCTAGTTTCGAAACCTAACCAATCCACGTCGGTTTTACCCTGGTTTATTACTTGAACATTTTTTTTAACCATTCACCCTGTTGTTCAAATGTTTTGCATGTTGTTATTAAAATGCCTTTTTGAATGAAATTTTGGACATGATAAAAGTAGGTGCAGTGAAAATTGACAGTTCGAGTAGTAGGGAAAACAATATTTATTACAATGAACATTAGGATTATTATGCTTTAGGTCATTCGACATTCGAGTAATCAATATTAGAATAAATATGGTGTAGGTATTTTAAACGTGTATGCGCAAAATTAAGTAGGCTAAACAAGTAGTATGCCATGTAACATTATGCCATACATTCTCGGCCAAAAAATTTTAGGACAATCGACGTTATGCGACACGACAGGCACCCCGTTTTAAAGCATAATTCACATTAGATGGTAGGTGGATGGTAGACCTAGTTTCCATTGAAATTCTAGACAAGGAACAGCAGATTAATATAAGAAAGGAAGAGAAAAAATCAAACGGCCCGTGTCATGGTAAGCAACTATTTACGACTACCTATATCTCAACCCAACCTATCTTTTTCAAATTCAGAGGTATCACATGCGCACTGCCAACCCTTGTAAGCCTATTATAACTACACTACTATTTTCGAACCTCATTCAGTAGTGCCTTATGAAAACCTAGTCGCTCATTCTACTGTTACATTGTACTGGAAGAAAATTCTTCTAGCCTGAACAACATAGTGTTCCACTCCATATTCCACTAAATACCCCTAGGTTTCAGAATAATCCTGTTATATAAAATATAAACATATAAATTATAAATTTACGATACGTATTACGTTATCAACTTGCTCTTACTCACGCAGACGTTTTCAGCTGATTTAATAATACATAAATGATGTAAAACAAGCTTGCTAAACAAGCGTACTTGGAATTCCACACGTACCTTCATAAGCTCATTTTTTGTAATATCTAGGTATCTACAGTAAGTTTCAAACAAAATTACAAAATAAAGGTTTATGAAAACATAATACCTGTGCGCTTAAAACACTGAAAGGTTTATTACAGCTAAGACCTTAGATTTTATACATTTACCTACAATCCTGTTCTGGGCAAAAAAATATTTAAAGCAATATCTTGAGAGCTCACAAATGCTCTCGAGTATCTCCGCCCTTAATTTTGACCAACGATTTTTACAGATTGCCAATTGTATTTTTTCAGACAGCCTGACAGACATGCTCGACAAGGGTGCTGTATGTAAACTTTATTCGTAAAATAACTAGGTAACACATTATATGGACTGTACGGAGAAGAGACCTGTCACCAGCACGAATCTACCTATCGGAAAATAGCGGCCAAGAGCATGTCGGGCCATGCTCAGGCTAGGGATCAAGTAATCAAGTTATTCAAAAACGGCACAGCCGAATATGTTTCAAATAGGTAGTTTGATTATAAAGGAGGTATTACGTAAGTCAAAATTCATTATTTTATATCATATTTTTCGAACTCACGGATCGAAAGTTCGGAGGGGAGACACTTTTTTTATTCTGGATCGGTTACGTTCTTATTGCACAGAATTAAAGTACACTGGGACATGTTTTTAAGCATTTATAAAAACAGCTTTCCCTTTGACTGTACTTCGTTTGATTTCAGCGATTTTTTTGATTTTCAGTATAAGCTTTGATAGTTTTTTAGTAACCTACGGAAATAAGACATCACAACTAAGTAGGTGCCACTCTACAGTCTACCTTAATATGGGCCACTTTGGTTGCGTCGCGTCACATCGCGTCGCTCTCGCTACTCAATTAAGACAACGGGTCACAACCCGCCGCCCGACACGAGGACGTGACGTCCAGGTTATTGGACGCCCTGCTGAATGCACGCCTTCGCGAACGCAGTTTGAAGCGTGATTGAGCACAAAAGGAATATTAGAAGCGCTGGGCGTGCCGTATTTCGCCGTGCTGTCAAAGGATTGGGTCTTTACGTAACCTGCCATGGCCCTGTAGCCTTATAAAATTACCTCGGAAGCTCATAAAGC
>JALPQI010011296.1:0-42598 GCA_025490895.1 Thaumatotibia leucotreta | reverse complement strand
GGTTATCATTAACTGATTATTATACTTTAATGATGATTCATTTCGTTTATCACGGACGTAAATTCAATGAGGGGTTTTGATTATTTTCCGTCGCTGTTGGGGAGTGAGATGGCAGCACTGTGTGTATGGTATGGTCCAACAAACTCTCAAAATAAATACGCGAATTACATTTTCTATATACTATCCTTTGGGTGACTTTGAGCCTTCTTATGAGGCCCATTGTAAGCGGCCACGTTTCAGTACCGTATGTCATCACTGGCAACACACACTGATTAAAGACTTTCGTCTTCAAACACTGCGGAATATTGGACGAAAATATGTGTCGTAGCTTCCCGAACGCTGCCCAACCGAGTCGGATTCGACGATTGACCTCTTTCTCGAAGTAGGACCTACCTAACTGAATAGTAATTTTCTTTAGTACCAGTGATTTCGCGCCCCTGTTTTAGAACTCAATCTTCAAATCGGCGACAGTTTTCTAGTCTTAATCCATTACAAAATCAATATAGTTCCAAATACAGTAGAATTTCGATATTTTATGTTCAGTACCAGTGAATCTGACAGCTGTTTGGACATCACGCCTACGTAGCGCCACCTGGTGGCAGAAAAATATCGAGAACCCTCCTTTTTGATTAACTATCCACCAAATCCACTCAATCTAATGAATGAACGCCGATTTTTTGTTGGGTCGTGCATTGTTTTGCCGCGCGTTGGTGGCCTATCAGCAAGTGACACTAGTGACAGCTTAGTGACAGTGACACTGACTGACATGAGTACATGTACATGAGTCATTTTTGTTTTGTTCTGTCTAACCTAACTCTCGATCTCATTTCTTATCGTAAGAAAATATTGAATAAGAAATTAGAATATAGTTGAATATTGCAAAAAAAATTGGTGCTGTTTCTTAAAAGCCACAAATTGATCTGTACGAAACACTAGTGAAATTAAATTGTATCATACAATAAACTTTAGTGTACAAGTTGTTGTTGTTTAGTGTTTGTACTTAAGTGTAAAAGTTTGGCTGGGCCAATGATAAAATTGATAAATACATTTTAACAAAGGAGGTAAAGACTAAAGTGAATTTCTCACTGGCCCACCCTTTATATTCAAAATATCTTTTCTGAAGTCGCTGAGACGATCCTGGCACAAGAAAATGGATTTAAAATACGATTTCTGCGTAATGCCGGAAGGTCTTGTAGAAAGTATACAGCTTAAAAGTGGTGTAAGAGTAAATGCAGATGGACAATTTGCTACAGATAGAGGACTGGAAAATGTAGATGTAAACCAGATGGATGTTCAAGAAGACACAGTTTTGTTAGACTTTGTTGAAGATTTTACATTTGACCAACATTTGAATCATCCAATAGAACCCAGAGATAAAGTGTATCATTATAAAAAAAAAGCTAAACAAAGAATTAAACATACAGCTTCCTCAATAAATGGAGAAGAGCATGAACACATTTACCCCCCTTTTGACACATTTGATAGACAAACTGCTAAAATATTGCAAAGTATTGTATCTTTTAACAGTTGTTACACGGGAGAATTTGGAAAAATTATAGGTAAAGGAGCTAATTCGTATGTCATACATGTTTGGATCCGTAGAAAGTTTTACCCACCATGGTATCCAGGCCCTAAGTTTAACAGACTATTCCCAAGTTGGAAATCAGAATATAATGTAGTCAAAGTGTACAAACTGAGTGAAGATTTAGGGAAAAATGAGAGGATATTTGAAAAGGTTAAGAAAGAAAAACAACACTTACTTTTACTGAGGCAAGCAAAATGCAATGTCCCAGAAGTGATCAGATCCTGTCAAAATGTTTTAGTTATGAGCATTGTGGGAACGGATTGTAAAACTGCGTCATCTATAACTACAGTTCCTTTGGAATTATGTCAAGAATTGTATTACACCATTATCAAGCACATGGAAATGTGGTATAAGACCTTACATTTGGTTCATGGTCAACTGTCTTCTAGAAATATTCTATTTTGGCAAAATAAAGTCTATTATATAGGCTGGTCTCATTCTGTAAAGAAAGAACATTCTTTTGCTTTGAAAAAGTTGATGAGAGATTGCATTTTTGTTACAAAGGTGAGATTTTTTTAACCTGCAACTTTACATCCATACCAAGATATGTAATGTATTTTTTTAACTGAATGCAATAATTTTATTGGCTGCTATATTATTATAGTCAGTGTGTAATTTTTATACAGGGTTACTTTTTCACTGGCAATAAATTTTACCATATCATTGGTATTGATAATAGAACATAATATTTCTATTTTATCATTTTTATTTATTTATCTCATGCAAATGCGACATAATGGTCGCACTAATTACAAGGCGTCAACGGTGCGGTATGACGAGGGTGGCGGGAAGCGTGATCCAGCCCGCCATGCCGCGCGCGATGACATTTTAAACAAACAGTTGCCAGTTCATGCGTTTTGCTAGTTATGCACTTTGATAGATACATAATGCGTCCACATTTCTTGTTTTTTTTTTAATACCACGTCGGTGGCAAACAAGCATACGGCCCGCCTGATGGAAAGCAGTCACCGTAGCCTATGGGCGCCTGCAACCCCAGGGGTGTCACATGCGCGTTGCCGACCCAATAAGAACTTGTACACTCCTCTTTTGAAGAACCCCATACTGTAGTCCAAAGGGAAAACCTCGGCAGGGAGCTCATTCCACAGACGGACCGTCCGCGGGAGGAAGTTCCTCTGAAACCGCACGGTGCGCGACCATTTAGGTTGCAAGGTGTGAGGATGAGCGCCCAGTCGTTGGCGAGCGGTGCGATGATGAAAAGTGGACGTTGGCATCATGTCGAACAGTTCTTCAGAGCACAACCCATTGTACAGACGATAGAACACACATAAGGAGGCGAAGTCTCTCCTTAGACTTAACCCTTTAACAGCCGACAGTAAAAAAATATTCGTTTAAAGCTGAATTCTAAATCGTTGTCACTAGAGTTGAAAATCATAACTGCGATAACAACTAGTTAGGTTCGCGATCGGCTGTGAAAGGGTTAAGGGTTCAATACCGCCTGTGAGACTGGGATCGTCGACTATTTGCACAGCTCGTCTGTGAACCGAGTCAAAGAGTGCAAGCTGGTATACAGGTGCTCCTGCCCAGAGGTGACAGCAATACTCCATATGGGGTCTGACTTGCGACTTACGAGTATATAACAGAAGTCTTTGCCCCGGAGTAAAGTATCCCCTCGCTTTATTGAGCACACCGAGCTGTTTGGATGCCAGCGTAGCTTTTCCCTCTAGGTGACATCGGAATTGGACGTCGTAGGAAATGTCGACTCCGAGGATCCCAATACTCCCTGACATGGTAAGAGCTGTGTCTTGGAACTCTGGAGCCACAGTAAATGGGGTTTTTTTAGCGGTAAACGCGCAAACTTGTGTCTTTGTGCTTTTTGGTCTAAATGCACCTTTAGATTTGCGGATAAATTCAAACATTAGTTTTTTAGTTTTTTGTTACAAAAAGCTAGTATTTTGTTTTTTGGACCACTATTACGTATGTTGATTAAAAAATAACCCTGTATAATTTTTCAGTGGTAGTTTCTAATGACTCGGTTGTCTCAATTTTGTTTATGTTATGTCAAATCTTTTTTTCAGTTTTTTGAAGCAAGGCTAGTTCCAGTGAAATCCTCCGAAAAGCTGTTCAAATATATCACAGGTCTGACTGAGATTAACGAGTCAGTGTTGAACATGATTCAGACCAGGGATTTGTGGAAGAAGCATTTGACAAACCCCAACAGAATTTCCAATCATACTTGTGACCTGAGAAGGAGCTGTCGTTTTAAATGATCCTTATATAATTATGTATATATTGAACTGCAAGTGATTTGATATATGTGGTGATCAAAACATGAAGAGCAATAATTAAGTGACTGTATCTTATAGTCGAAATATCTTTCTAAAGAACTAAGAATCAAACATCCATATTCAAAAAAGTTAGAGGACCATTGAACAGTCCTGATCTCATGAAACATGATTCATTAAGCCTTTGACACCTATGTTAAAGCTTTTAATTTCGAAACTTACATATTTATTTGTAAATTGATTTGGTTTTGTTTTTTATATGAAAGATGTTGCCAATACCAATACCTATTAAAGGGTTAACTTCAGTCAGCCCTCAACAGTCTCTCAACTGTGTATTATCTCCAAAGACTACAGAAATAAAAACTGTTTCATTGTACTTAAATCCAGTTTATTCTTACGCTAATATCTTCCACCTCTGTCTCTATCCCTTCTTTCGATCTCGCGTCTCTCTCTTCTCTCCCTATCGCGTTCCTTTTCTCTTTCCCGCTCCTTCTCTCGTTCCCGCTCCCTCCGTTCTCGTTCCCGTTCTCGCTCGCGCTCGCGTTCCTTTTCCCTTTCTCTGTCTCGCTCACGCCGCCGCTCCCGGTCTCTGCTGCGTGATCGCTCCCGTTTGCGATCTTTGTTGCGACGTTCGCGGTCACGTGATCTGTAATGATAATAATTTCTATTTATACTTGTGACCTGAGGAGCTATCCTTTCAAATGATCCTTATATTAAACTGCAAGTGATTTGATGTCATCAAAACATCGAGCACAAGATTGTAGCTAACTTATACTTGAAATACCTTTGCAAACACGCGCAAACTCAACCATCAAGGTATACCATAAAAATACCATATTCATAAAAAGTTATGAGGACCATTGAAATCCCATAATGTATTATTAGCATACGTCGCACTCTAGCGGGCAGTTTCGTGGCAACGTAAGGTTTACAAAAAAGATCTTAACTTACGAGTATTAAAATGTATTTAGTATTTGTAACTATTTGAATTCGTTGAAAAGAAGCAAAACGTGTATTCGCTATAGCCTGCGTAGAAGAGGAAGTGAAGTTTATTCATAATACACAATTACACATTTCTCCGAGATAAAAAATAACATACAATTTTTGCAAAATTCGAATTTGCCAATGCAGTCTCCCTTTAATGTAATAAATAAAACGATGAACAAATTGTCAAAAGTACGCCTGCACCCTAAAGGAAAACAAGTATATCTGAAATTACAAATTGTCTTAAAATCGAATCAGGGGAATAGACACTAAAAATTATAAATAGTCTAATTCAAAACGAAGAGGTTGAGACTACAAATAATGTTAACCAAAACACACTTCATTGACCGTTGACCGCCGGCAATTTAGAAAAAATATTAATAATATATTCGCATAACATATCTACTTAAGTAAATTGAATATTTTACATACTAGTCAATTGTATTTTTATTTAAAATTGAATGAATACTAAAAAATAATACGTTACTAACGTACTACTTTAGTTTCTGATATATTTAGAATTGTACATTATAAATACTAGGTACCAAATACTAAGTACAAATACTTCTGCTTATTTGAAAATGAATTGATGTATTTGTGAACCTTATCTATCATTTTGACATGCCACCAAACTGCCCGCTGGAGTGCGACGTATGATTATTAGTATTTTTCAACATTCAGCACGCTTAGCACATGATTGGTGCGACAGTATGTTGCCTTAAATTTCAAAATATTGGAACGAATAAAACTTCAAAAAACATCATATACTTTCTAAAATTGTTATTTTGAATTTTAGAAAGTGTATGATGTTTTTTTGCAGTTTTATTACATTACTAGAAAGAAGTATTGCATTAGATAAGTGTCAAAAACACAAAGTTAACACTTTCACTGCCAGATCAAAAACCTAGGTTATCACTGCATGCCAACCTGTTGTACAATGTATGCTACTTCAATTCCAAGAATGCCACTATGGAGTCCTCGATAACTTTATTCACATGCTACATAGCTCCCCAGGGGAGTTATTCACTATACAATTAACGCCAGCTGGCACGCAGGGATAGCCTTCGTTTTTGTCCAGGCACTGCAAATAGTATAGTGAGAAACTCTCCCACGGAGTTGGTGGCATGTTAACAAAATTTGCGATAACTCCCCAGTGGCGCTCTTGGCATTGAATGTGTTAATTAATTACCTAGATACTCATTTTATGATGCAGACCTAGGTTGGTATATCTTAAATTTAATTCCAAACTGTATGTTGTGCCAACTAGCATTTTCATTAATCTTTAACCAACATTTACTATCATAAACTGGAATGATGCTTATAAGAATTAATAAATTATGAGCTGAATTAGAACTCAAAGTAAACAAAAATTATTCTGAACCTTTCTCTCCTCTTGTCTCTATCCCTCCTATCCTTGTCTCTTCTGTTTTCTTTGGAATCTGGGTCATTGTCATCATCAGAGGGCATGTCTTCATCCAAGTCATCATCCAGGGCCGATACTTTCGGCTCCAGCTCGTTATTCTCTTCCAGAACATGTCGTTTCTGTATCCTCGGCAAAATCACGTCGCACAAACGCTCTTCGCGAAGCAGCTCGTCAATGAATTCGTCTACGTGCACTATCTCATACTGTCCCTGACGATTCTGGCGCCTCAATTTGCGATTATCATTGAATAAAGGCTCCAGATATTTGTAACAGTCTACGGACGTCCCTGTTAGCCTCATGTAGAAAGCACCCAAAGCACGAACATATTTAAACTCCTCATTCTTAATGAACTCTACCACAATGTCTTTTTCAGGTTGGATTTGTAACATTTTGAGAACTAAACACAGAAAAGGAGTCGGGTAAATAAAACCCCCGTGCACGCCGCCGACGTAGCGTAATTCCATAGCTTTGTCCACCAACAACTCTGCTGTGAGGGCGAAACATTCTTCTTTCCAATATTTCGAATCGTAAATACGTGCTCTGATTATTTTTTCTATTAAATATTGAGGATTTGTGCCGCGAATTGATTTCGCGTCCTTTACCGTCCGGTTCGCCATTTTTACTGTTTTTGACAGCTAATTAAAGCGATGTATACACGAACGAGTTAAATCGGTTCTTAAGTTCTTATTCGAAAAAACTAAGAAATGTAATACGTTATTTTAATTATAAATAATTACTATTAATTCGCAAACAATATTTGAGTTCTTATTCGACTAATATTATATCTAAAATAAAATTATGCATTTAATCGTTTAGGTCAGTCTTATATCCATAGACACGTCGTGCTTAATTTTATAATTTACATATTGTGTATGGCTTGAGAACTAGAAACCATTATGCATTTTTTTTAAGCTTACAAAGTTTAAGTTTATGTTACTGTTGTGTTAAATCAATTTTATATAAAAACCTTTAGTTGATAGTTGATACCTAATGAAAGTCTAAACATTATAGTTTTATTTGAATATCAAGTCTTAATTTTTTCTATGATCACGTATTATGGGGTAAACGGAATTTACTATTATTTTTGACAGTCAACTGTCAAATGTCACTTCAAGTTCGCGCTCGGGCTTTGTAAACGGTCGTTGTTCAAAATATTTTCAATATTTTCATTGGATTTCACTTGAATTGGACAATACTTTATCGCGTGAATTGTGCCGCGTATATTCTAGTTAAGTTTAGATTCCGTAGAACTCACTTGTGCTTCTAAAGCTGTTTCATAATGACGGCGAACCGAAAGAAAAAGGGTAACGATGAGCCCATGGAAGTGGATCAAGTGGACGAAAACACTAATGTGGTCACAAACGGTGGGACAGGAGCGCCAGACCAAGAGTTTTTGATTGACGGCGACGTAGACCGTGTCTCTGAGGATGAAGAAGGCGGCATCCGCATGGGCGGGGTGTATATTCCCCCTGCACCAAAACCAGCTTGTACTTTTGACGCTACTGGGCCTAGACTGATCATAACTCATATCGTGAATGAGAATTTCAAAAGCTATGCCGGTGTGCAGACTCTGGGGCCGTTTCATAAGGTGCGCAAGTATTGCTATGACATGAGTAGATAATACATAAATAAAATAGAATATTATATTGTGAATTGAGGTTTTCGAAAACTGAGGTTGAATTAGAAGATATAAATAAATATTCAGTATATAGTTCTTGATATCTATCTCATAAATAAAAAATACATAGGTACATATAGATACTTAAATACTTACACAGCCACAAGTAAGAAACAAGTATTTTTGATCATAAATACACAAATAATTTAATGTTGAAATATTTGTTTTAAGGTTGGAGCAGATATTGATTGTTTTACTACTCACTACTCACTTGCTTTGTATTTGAGAACCACTCTTATTTTACATACCAATAAGGTTGACAGCTCGCAACCACAGTTGCATGAAGCAATTGAGGGGATAACAAACCTAATCAATAATTATAACTACAGAATTTATATGCAGTTTGGCAAAAACAATGATTTTAAACATTCTACTTTTCAATTTCAGAGCTTCACCGCAATCATTGGTCCAAATGGCAGTGGTAAAAGCAATGTGATAGACTCTATGCTCTTTGTGTTTGGCTACCGAGCCACCAAGATCCGCTCCAAGAAGATCTCTGTGCTGCTCCACAAGTCCAGTAAACATCAGAATATCACCAGCGCCAGCGTTGCTGTCCATTTTTGCCAGATTATTGATGGGGTAAGTAGATTTTTTTTCTGGCTTACTTATTTAGGCAGCAAGGAGAATTTGCCTTTGTCGAAGTTGTTTGGTTATTTTTCGTTACCAATGGACTTTCACATATTAGAAGAATGTTCAGTGATTTTGTTTTTTGTGACAGGATGGTATTACAATAGCTAAAAACAAATAATTTTATTTTGACTACACAAGCGAACATGATTATAACAATTAAAAAAGTTAAGCAAAAAAGTGGGAGTGGATGACATAATTATTGTTAGTCATGACAACATGAAGGAAGGGATAACAAAAAGAAAGATGAAAAATACAATATATAAAACCATTGTATCAGTGTCATGTACAATGGTAGAAAGGTAAGTTTACAATGGTTACATAGATGAGATAGATCGGAGTTTTATATTATGGGTTTCTATAAATTTAATGAGAATACTAGTTAAAGTAGGCATAGTTGGTAAAGTGGGGTCCATAAAGCAGAGAAGCAAACTGAATCAAGTAAGTTATGGGACACAGGCAGGCAATAAAAATGAAGCCATGTTGTACTAATTTGTCTGTTACCGTTGATTTTATTTTTCAATTCTTATGAAAATTGTCATTATTATGAAAATGGATATTCTCAGTTCAAAAAATGATTGCAAAGAACAGTAGGTACGTACACGCAAATTACTACCATTCAACAATATAATTATACAGGCTGCAACAGTTATGAATGCCTGCTGTTTGGGTATTTGTTCAATATTGAATCAAAGACAGTTCATTCACTAGTGAACCTTAAATTATTTTTAACAAACATGTTAATGTCTTATTGTTAAGTCCTATGGTAAGTGAATCTGTTGTATTTTGGGTTATGAGTTGACGGCACCAGATTGGGTGTTGAATTGGTGATAAAGCAACTAGCTTAGCTTTGTGCTTGTGCTTATCAAAGGATTTTGATAGGTAATGCTTAAATAATAATAAGCACGTTATGGTTCTAAACAATTTATTTATGGTATGTACACAGAATACATATTATGTATTCTGTAGTATAAGTACAGAAAACCATCTCCAAAAACCAGTTTAAAAAAATAACGACTCTTGCTATGAAACTATTAAGTTCAAATTCCCACCCCGCAATAACACGTAGAAGTGCGCTCTCTTTCTATCGCATAACTCGTACCTTTTCTGAAGGAATAAGGTTGCTTCCTCTTAAGGTGGTTCGTTTTTCATACTAATGTATTTATTCAAATATGGGTAAATGGAGCATAGTTTTACAATGAAATCACTTAAATCGACAATCATTTTTATATTTGTTTGCGGCAAATTATGTTTCTGTAATATAAAGGGTCGAATAATAGCTTAAATTAGTACTTTATTTTAATAAAGATTTGTCAATATGTGGGTGAACGACGACAGTGTCATACACCAATCGTACGTTCGGTGTGTGCGTTTGAAAGCGACGTTGCCAGTTGGCTGAAAATGCTACGTTGCCGCTCTGCCCTAACGCATTTCGCATGTTATTTATTTTTCAACAATATCAAACGCAAGCGTTGCTAATGTTGCCATATAGGCCATATCCCCACGCAAAAGCCGAACGAAAGACCTTTTATTATAGAAAATATACCTATACATACTAGTTACATTTATACCTATACTACAGGATGGATTTCTTACATTTAATGTATTTATAATAGATGTGCGTACTAAATGATAGTCTCGTGGAACTGAACGTAAAACCTATTTGGCAAGGCAACACTAAATTCAAACGTCACCCTGATTCTAAATCACCGGCAGTACTTTATCGTTTTACCATTTGTTTATACCTACAAATCCGAATTGACGCTAAATTGCCTACAATTGTTTGAAATATCTCATAGCGTGCAGTGATTTACATGAGGATTTATTATACGTTTGTATATTATGTAGCCACAAACGTCCCGGAAAGGCTATAAAAACCACCGATACTCGGGCCTGAAAAAAACTTGTAAGCGAAGCCTTGGAGAAATGATACTATATTGCGGAGAAATCAAAAGGTAAGCTCTGTAGAGGCTGACTTGCTGGATATCTTTCCTCCCAGTATTCAAACAGTTTTTTTTATTATATATTTCCACTATTATTATAACAAAAATGTTTCAATGTTTATTGTTTTCGCAACAACTGCTCATCGGATTGGAATAAGGAAACTTGACATGTAGATAAATAGTAATAGGTATAATATATTATATTATAAGAATAATATTTTTTTTTACAAAAATACCGGAAACGTTAGTTTCCCGAGGGATGATGAGTTACAGGCCTTGAACTTTTAAAAATATAACCATTTTGTAGATACTCACTGAACCTGTTTTGAACCCAGGTTTCCTCCCTAATTTCGCAGTCAAGTTCACCACCACCTAACTAGATAAAGCTGAAATGTATTTTTTATTCCAGTAATCATCATACACCATTTTGACGATGAGTATTCTGATTTCAGATCCAGGGCCAACTGCAGGTGTCACAATATGTGTAGATGCGTCAGGTTCACTTCCAAGCAACACACACAACGTCAAGCAATCTTCCTATATCCATGTATAAAACCAGAAAAACGTAAAATAGAAATAATAAATAAAAATAATATGATATGATGTAAATAAAACACTGAATTTATAAATTGATGTTTTCTTTATCTATGTATTCCGCACGTGATTAGAATGGGAAGGAATCTAATAATCAAAGTGACTAGAAATATCTAATATAATTATATCTACATATATTATGAAAACGTATCTGACTGAAGTCATCGAATAGATTCCGTCCCAATCTGATTGGACACCTATTAGGTTAGGACATCCAGGCCCGTTTTTTAGTAGTATAGGCTATTTCAGATTGACCATGCAAAAATACCGGAACTGGATGCCATAACATCACCAGAAAACGTTTTTGGTGAGTAAATATATAAGGTCACCAAAATTAAACCTAGGTTGGTAGTTCAGGGACCAATACCACAAAACTTTACAAGCATACAAATCTACAAAATTGTCAATTATTTGTTTTGGAATTTATACAATTTTGTAGAATTATACGCTCGTAAAGTTTTGTGGGATAGGCCACAGGTTATTTATTTATTACTGAAAAAATGTAACTATAGGTAAAGTATCATTTAAAAAAATAAAAAGTCATGTACTTAATGTAAAGTAAAAAATATATTGAAATTACGAGATTTGAACCTTGGTCCTAATGAATGTGCGTCAGACGGTCATCCAACTAGCCTAATCCAAGTTCAATACACGTTCCGAAATAAGCAATCGGTTTCGTAAACGAATAAGGGTTTGAATGTGTGTGTGCATACTGCGCAGCCGCGGCAGCGTTTCGTATTTATTCAAATAAACTTATTTTGTAAATTAAACCTCACCTGAAATTTAGTTGGCCACATTAGAAACAACCGTTTCATTTGCGGCAAACATATTACTTATTAAAAATATTTCTATTATCATACATAAAATATAAAAATACGTAGAATTCGCGCCACCTATGCACTATAACGCCATCTATTGGCGTTGTAGTGCCTAGCTGACCGTGACATTCCACCTTAAATAGTAATATGATCTTAATATTTAATTACTACCTTTATTTCATTGTTCATCGTTATAATCAATTCTCTAACAGCGGTCTAATTAGTACGTAGATATTCTACAAACAACATTCGCGAGTGTGTGACGTGCATCACCGCTCGCCGTGAGGCCCTAGTTGCCCTACTGATAGCCTCTGATAGTTCGAACCTGCGACCATATATAACATGGACGTCTAACGCCAGCTCAAAAATGCCCCCAAGACCAATTGTTCAATTGTGCCAAGATGAGCAGGACATAGCGCTTTTCCTAACACCGCGCATATTTGGGCGCAACATCTTTAGGTGCATGCAGACCAAAAGAGCATTCGCTGTTCTATCCCCCACTCTACGAAATCAACGAATCACGTTTCGTGTAGCGATCGAATTTCGTAGAATAGGTGGATAGAACAGCGAATGCTCTTTTGGTCTGCATGCACCTTTTGACAAACGTTTATAGAATATAGCCAATCAAAACTTTGATGGACCAGTCACAACTATGGCGGTTTAAGTTTTTATAGGTTGATATTGAAATTCATTACAGTGATGCATTGAAGAGGGGGTGACACTTGTTAACTAAAATTCGGGACCGTTTTTGAAAGGCAATTTAGTATGGCGTGCTGCTTCCATGTTTTATTTGTTCGTAGGTTCGAACCCACACGCGCTAGTTGGATAGGCCTGGGTTGCGTTTTATAAAGTTACAATTGTAATGTTTTATATTGTGTACTAGGATGGTTTGTTTAAAAATAAAATATGTGGAAAAAATACCAACCTTTTATTTGCAGCACCCCACGGTAATATTGTGGCGGGGGTCCGGAGATTAGGAAACCCTCTCTCACAAGGGAAAAAAAGAGATAGGGATTAGCTGCCAAAAAGTATAAAAAAAGGAAATTTAATTAAAAGCTCGGGCGCCAGGCAGAAATCCCAAAAAAAATGGAGAGAGAATTCCCTTCAAAAATTGGACTTTTAATCACAAAGCAGGGGTCTGGAATTAAACTATTTATCTTTCAATTCATAATAAATTATATTCTCTCAAAGAAAATTGGTAATAAATTACAGAGATTTGGGTCTTTAATTAAGATACAAGGGTTGTTATAAATAAATTGGGGAGCCCAGAATTATCTCAACGCAGGTTGAGATAATTCTGCACTTCCTTCTAATGACTAAATGGCACAATTTGTTTAGGTTTAGATGATTTCTAATAGGAATTTTGGATTTTAAATATGATACTAGGTTAAAAACTAAGTTGAGGACTTCGCTATTAAAGAGAAAAATACACCGACCTTATCGTCTCTAAGTTTGTTCTTATGTACCAGAAGTGGACTTCCCGGGCACGACGCCGCGAGAGTCCCTCTTCGATGAACTGATGGTGTGAGGCCCCCTCGGCCTCAAGATTATAGGGGGATTAAATGGGTGACTTCCCAGAAGGGGAAGTCCTAAATCTCGCCGGGTGGCGACGTGACCTCCGCTGTTGGGCTTCTGTGGGTCGTGGATGCGCCCGGGGCCTTCCCTCTGGGCTCTTGCACCCGGAGACGCAGGCTTGACGGCTCACAGAGAGAAGCGGAAGTCAGCGCCGACCGCCGAGTTCTCACGTCCACGTGGCGACGTCTGGACCGCCGAATTCGTCCGAAAGGGGGACGCGGGGAGTACGTACTTTAGAACTTGGTGTAGTACATTATGTAGATAAAACTTCCAATGGAAGAAAGAAGTAGATTCTGACCAAAAAGAGGTGGTCCCTCAAAGGGGGAAGAAAATAACCACAAACATAAGGTTCATGATTATGATTTTTACATTAATTTGTAATTTCTAATAGGATTTTCAAAATTTCAATAGTTTTGATAGTTTCAAAAGTCTCCATAATTTCAAAAGTGATAGTTTCGATAGTTTCCGACTCGCCCCTGCCTGAAAAGGAGAAAGGGGAGCCGTCAATGCTCGTTCACACTTGTGGGCGAATTCGCGTGAGAATCCACTTATTAAAATTTACAATACTTACGTCGGATTCTTCTCGGAGTGGCTGGAAGGTGATGCAGTCATTTCAAGGAGCGGGCTATAACAAGAAACAAACATGTGCTATAACCTATTCGAATATCTCACGAGATTTTGACAATCTACTAGCAATATATTTACCTTAAGTTGTTTCTATTATCCAGCCATCCTTTTAAGTTAGCAGAACGCCATAAAGGCTGGGATATTTCCCGATATTTACGGATTTAAGTTTTCGCTCAAGTGTTCGCTAGTAAGGCTTCTTTGGAAATGAATTCCATATCTTTCTGCTTGTCTAAGTAGTCTTCCTTTCTTTTTTAATTTTACGTCCACAGATAACAAACTTCCGGATTCGGTTTGAGACATACTAAAATACACTCATTCCCACCTGTCATGAGTGACAGCTTGTCAAGAACGGAGTCCTGCCAACCTTCAGGGGAAAATTCACAATGACAGTCCAAAGATAACCTAAAACTCCGACTTAACAGATCTACCAGGTTATTTACGTATATCGATATCTAAATGAGAAATAATGCTATTCAAATACGAATAAATATGGGAATGGAATTTCAGCGGGTAAGTTAAGCCATGGAAAATGAAACAAACAGTCACTATTCTTTGGATAGGATATAATTAGCAAGCTAGACTGGTGATATGACGAACGAAATATTCTAATTCAATTGCAGGAGGCATCATTCATGTAGCGTGTCTTTTCAACACGTTACATTACCCCCTTTCCAGGAAAAATAAAAAATAGGAACTATTTTTTATTGAAGACCGAAAGATGAACCAAACAAATATATATAATTCCGGACTAACTGAAATCAAACTCCATGCGGTACGCCAGGACAACAACGTGCAACTGGAGTCGGAAAACTCCACTATAATTTAACAAACTGGACTTACCGAGACCTGCAAGTCAGATACGATTGGGCAACACTGGCCACCGACCTACAACACTACTAGCCTATGCCAAAAGAAAAATTTTGAATTTTGGTGCGGTTGGGCAACTTTGGCCACCGACCAATAATCTTCAAACTAATAACTAAGAGAATAAAGACGACGAGAATATGGGTGCGGTTAGGCAACACTGGCCACCGACCAACAATCTTCAAGCTAAAAACTAAGAGAAGAAAGACGATGAGAATATGGGTGCGGTTAGGCAACACTGGCCACCGACCAACTATCTCCTAAACTAACAAAAGGAAGAGATCGAGAATTTTGGGTGCGGTTAGGCAACTCTGGCCACCGACCAACTATCTCCCTATCTACAACATAGAAGAAACTAAATTTAGAACTTGGGTGCGGTTTGGCAACACTGGCCACCGACCAACAATCTTCCTATCTACAACATAGAAGAAAATAAATTTAGAACTTGGGTGCGGTTAGGCAACACTGGCCACCGACCAACAATATTCCAAAATAAAAAGATGCTACGCGCAAATGAGAATTTGGGTGCGGTTGGGCAACACTGGCCACCGACCAACAATCTCCAGTCACAAGGACCGGTTCCTTTTCGTAGTGCAGTTAGGTACCATGACCACTGACTAAGGAACAATATATAAATAAGAGTGCTCTAAGACGACTCTATAAAACCGACTGTGGCTGGCTCAACTCCACCAACTTTCCATACACAGCGGAGAAAAATAACCGCTGAGTGTACAGTGACAACTCAGGGTCAAACCGACTGCGTCAGATGCATAAACAGCTTTCCGAGCACAGCGGAGTAAAAATAAAACGAGCGTACTGAGACAACTCGAGTAAACCGACTGTGGCTGGCTCAACACCACCAACTTTCCATACACAGCGGAAAAAAATCACCGCTGAGCGTGCAGTGACGACTCAGGGAGAAACCGACTGTGGCTGGCTCAACCCTACCAACTTTCCATACACAGCGGAGAAAAAAAAACTGCCCGCTGAGTGTACAGTGACGACTCAGGGGAGAACCGACTGTGGCTGGCTCAACTCCACCAACTTTCCATACACAGCGGAGAGAAAAAAATAACCGCTGAGCGTGCAGTGACGACTCAGGGAGAAACCGACTGTGGCTGGCTCAACTCCACCAACTTTCCATACACAGCGGAGAAAAAAAATAACCGCTGAGCGTGCAGTGACGACTCAGGGCAACCGACAGTGTCAGATGCATAAACAGCTGTCCAAGCACCGCGGAAAAAAAATAAGACGAGTGTACAGAGACAGCTCGGTGAAACCGACTGTGGCTGGCACAACACCACCAGCTTTCCGTACACACGGAAAAGAAAGGTCAAGCACCAAATGGTGAAGCCTTATAAAAATACCTACTTCTCAGTGGAAGTGGAAAAAAGTAAAAGTCCGAGGCCTTCTTCCCGGTACCAGGGAGAGAAGGAAAATGTCAAATCCGAGAAAAACTAAAAATCTAAAAATATCACTAACTCATCCTTTCGGATAACTAAATTTATCTACTAGATAAGCTCTAAATTAAATTTTAAAGGCTAACCTATTCTTCTAAGGGTTAGAAAAAGTTTAGTTTCAAGATAGGTTAGTAAAGGAAAAGTACCTAACTAAAGTCCTTTAGGAAAACTTGGGGACTTTGCACAGTTAGACGCCTCTTACGTCACGCTACTGGCGGCGGTAGGGAACCGTATTCTACAACCCATCCCTACATGGGGAAAAACCTAAACTAAAAAATCCCTCCGAAAACTTCGGGATAAAGTGCACAGTTAGACGCCTTTTACGTCACGCTACTGGCTGCGGTAGGGAACCGTATTCTACAACCCATCCCTACATGGGGATTGCCAGAAAACGTGAGTATAAGGCAAACAAAAGAAATATGAAGTCGCAGGAGAATCAACAAATTTCTGAAAAGTTTGTAAGGTTCAATTTTAAATTACTGAGTCATGGGCGTCCAGTGTGTGTTCACCTTTCATACATCTCTGTCGAAATTCCCATGATCCCTAACATTCATCACCCTAACAAAGGGGGGACACAAACTAGAAGTCCATCACTCGAACTATGACAAACGCCAAAATATATAAAAATAAAATTTTAAAATCCGAAATTTTGATAGCAAGAATTTAAAACCTTACAAAATCTGGGAGCTAACTTAGCCGAAGAAAATATTAAGCTGCAACAGAACGAACAAGGTTTCTCCTCCACACGATATCACCGATGCTAAAAGAAACAGCCTTACGACCTTGAATATAAAAAAACAGCTTTACGCATTATAGGCTAATAGCCTTAAAAAATGTTTTAGTTTAATAATTTTTAAAATTATTAATACGGTCAGTCGAAGCACGACGCACTTCCAATTGAAACGGTGTTCGACTGACGTCCACTCGTTTTTTGCAACTGCCTCGACCGGAGGTTTTGAAGAACTGGGGTTGTAGTTATCGCAAGTCAAAGTGGTGACATCTTTTTGCATTCAAAACAAATTGTGCCTCTAATGGTTTTACAATCTTGTAATAATGTCAGATCTTACACTCTAAACATGTTACTGGTTTAGTAACTTCAACCGCGTTAAACCTACGGGTTGGCTTGACAAAATTCAAGTCGGACGCAAAAGGCTAGGTCAATTGACCTTTTACATTTAAAAGTAAAATTATAATATCAGGTTGTTATATAAATATATTTAATAAAGTTGTCTATCCACACAGCCCCGTTGACCGGTGGTATATTAGTAGAAAGGTTCTAGTACCAACACAAGCCAACGAGTACCATGTAGATACACAGAATACAAAAACAACACAAAAAAATCAAAGTGTACAAGTGAAACTAAAAGTGTGTAAAGGTTAAAATCTAAAAAGTCAAAACGAGAGTTTGAAGAACTCCGGAGATACAATAGTATGAAGTGCAGTAGTATTTAAGCTGAGTCTTGGTTTAACCAAGAAAAAAATATTTTTAAGAAAATTATAAAATTTAAAAGTCACCCTGTATTAACAACAGTAGGTACCTATGAGTGCGATAGCGCTCAAGTTAAAATTTGGTTAAACCAAAAAAATTATTTAGTTATATGAAATTGAAGTGTCACCCTGTATAACCAGGAGAACCGGAAAGCAATTTTAGAGACCAGAGTCCTAATGGAAATTTCAAAATTTTCAAAAAAAATAAATTTTGTAACTGGTTGGTCACACCCTGTATAACCGTCAATAAATTAAAAATAAAAGTTTTTGGTATTTATGTTTTCGATAGAGCTAAAAATCAATGGTGGTTCGTCACCCTGTATATATGGTGATAAACCAATGTAGGTATAGAAGTTAAAATTTAAATTGATTAGGTTAAAATTTGTAAATTTAATTTGACAGTGACACCTTGCATGCCTTCTCAGATTTCACATTAAAATTTTAAAGTTAAAATTCTGATGCAAAACTAAAACACTCAAAGTTGTCAAGGTCACCCTGTATAAAGTAAGACTAGGATACTATCATGTAATGTGGATGTAGCTAAAACAAAGTAAAAGTGGCAAAATTAGGAACAGGAAATAAAATTTCCTTCACAACTAAAATGGAAATTAATTATTAAGTTAAAAGGAAAGAAACCAAAATACTGCTAGGTAAACTACGTTAAATTTCCACTCAAACAAAGGTCTTCCAAACACTAATAGCAAATGATTTAATAAGTTATTCTAATTTACTAAAAGGTTTTTATAACTTTTATCAGTTAAGATTAATTAAGTTTAGCTTACCAAAACTTAAGTAGGCAATAATGAATTAGATTTTAAAGGTAAACTGATATTAAACTTTTATTTTCTTATGAAAACTTTGAATTGGAAATTATATTTAACTGCTTTTAATTTCTACTTTTGTTAACACTGCACTTTTAACACTTTATTCACTGTATAATTTTAGAACAATCACTTATTAATTACTTATTTTTAGCTGTGGAAAAAGACACTGTTATAAAAATAACCAGTTAACACAAAATGAAAGTAAAAGTAAATGTCAACTAAAAGAAATTATTCAGCGAAGCCTCAAATTGTATTTCACAATAAAAATGTTTACAAACTATATGTTTTAAATATCCAAATGAAAGAATTGAAAGACAAATTATTCCAGAATAAAGAAAAATCAGGTCCCTGTTCTAAGGGCGACAATTTGTAATGTTTTAGATTGTGTACTAGGATGGTTTGTTTAAAAATAAAATATGTGGAAAAAATACCAACCTTTTATTTGCAGCACCCCACGGTAATATTGTGGCGGGGGTCCGGAGATTAGGAAACCCTCTCTCACAAGGGAAAAAAAGAGATAGGGATTAGCTGCCAAAAAGTATAAAAAAAGGAAATTTAATTAAAAGCTCGGGCGCCAGGCAGAAATCCCAAAAAAAATGGAGAGAGAATTCCCTTCAAAAATTGGACTTTTAATCACAAAGCAGGGGTCTGGAATTAAACTATTTATCTTTCAATTCATAATAAATTATATTCTCTCAAAGAAAATTGGTAATAAATTACAGAGATTTGGGTCTTTAATTAAGATACAAGGGTTGTTATAAATAAATTGGGGAGCCCAGAATTATCTCAACGCAGGTTGAGATAATTCTGCACTTCCTTCTAATGACTAAATGGCACAATTTGTTTAGGTTTAGATGATTTCTAATAGGAATTTTGGATTTTAAATATGATACTAGGTTAAAAACTAAGTTGAGGACTTCGCTATTAAAGAGAAAAATACACCGACCTTATCGTCTCTAAGTTTGTTCTTATGTACCAGAAGTGGACTTCCCGGGCACGACGCCGCGAGAGTCCCTCTTCGATGAACTGATGGTGTGAGGCCCCCTCGGCCTCAAGATTATAGGGGGATTAAATGGGTGACTTCCCAGAAGGGGAAGTCCTAAATCTCGCCGGGTGGCGACGTGACCTCCGCTGTTGGGCTTCTGTGGGTCGTGGATGCGCCCGGGGCCTTCCCTCTGGGCTCTTGCACCCGGAGACGCAGGCTTGACGGCTCACAGAGAGAAGCGGAAGTCAGCGCCGACCGCCGAGTTCTCACGTCCACGTGGCGACGTCTGGACCGCCGAATTCGTCCGAAAGGGGGACGCGGGGAGTACGTACTTTAGAACTTGGTGTAGTACATTATGTAGATAAAACTTCCAATGGAAGAAAGAAGTAGATTCTGACCAAAAAGAGGTGGTCCCTCAAAGGGGGAAGAAAATAACCACAAACATAAGGTTCATGATTATGATTTTTACATTAATTTGTAATTTCTAATAGGATTTTCAAAATTTCAATAGTTTTGATAGTTTCAAAAGTCTCCATAATTTCAAAAGTGATAGTTTCGATAGTTTCCGACTCGCCCCTGCCTGAAAAGGAGAAAGGGGAGCCGTCAATGCTCGTTCACACTTGTGGGCGAATTCGCGTGAGAATCCACTTATTAAAATTTACAATACTTACGTCGGATTCTTCTCGGAGTGGCTGGAAGGTGATGCAGTCATTTCAAGGAGCGGGCTATAACAAGAAACAAACATGTGCTATAACCTATTCGAATATCTCACGAGATTTTGACAATCTACTAGCAATATATTTACCTTAAGTTGTTTCTATTATCCAGCCATCCTTTTAAGTTAGCAGAACGCCATAAAGGCTGGGATATTTCCCGATATTTACGGATTTAAGTTTTCGCTCAAGTGTTCGCTAGTAAGGCTTCTTTGGAAATGAATTCCATATCTTTCTGCTTGTCTAAGTAGTCTTCCTTTCTTTTTTAATTTTACGTCCACAGATAACAAACTTCCGGATTCGGTTTGAGACATACTAAAATACACTCATTCCCACCTGTCATGAGTGACAGCTTGTCAAGAACGGAGTCCTGCCAACCTTCAGGGGAAAATTCACAATGACAGTCCAAAGATAACCTAAAACTCCGACTTAACAGATCTACCAGGTTATTTACGTATATCGATATCTAAATGAGAAATAATGCTATTCAAATACGAATAAATATGGGAATGGAATTTCAGCGGGTAAGTTAAGCCATGGAAAATGAAACAAACAGTCACTATTCTTTGGATAGGATATAATTAGCAAGCTAGACTGGTGATATGACGAACGAAATATTCTAATTCAATTGCAGGAGGCATCATTCATGTAGCGTGTCTTTTCAACACGTTACACAATTTACAATTTCGCAGTTTGCCTCTCTAACGCACGCACATATTGGCTAGAAAGAGAGGCAAACAGCGAAATTGTATGTGATACAAAAACTAGGTATAAAATAAACAAGGAGGTCGAGAAAGAGAAAAATACCAATACAGTTTCAGGTGTATATTTAGCAACACTACACTAGTGATGCGGCCTGTTGGTAGACCCAATAGAAACGTCACAGTGGCTGGTCTATATAACTCTGTAATCTGATATTGTATATTACAGTCGCCAAAAGATGTATCAAAACGGCCAGGTTGGTCATAAGTATCTGAACTGACCTCTATTGTCATGGCACTAAGAGTGTACGTTCAGATATTTTTAAGCACCTTGGCAGCTACGAGGTACAGCTGTACCATTCGCGTCAATATAAAGGTGGATTTACACCAAACGGACGAATGCTCATTCTGTCCCCCACTCTACGAAATCAACGAAACTCAACGAATTACGTTTTGTGTAGCGAACGAATTTCGTAGAGTGGGGATAGAATGAGCTGAATCACTCGTTTGGTGCAAATCCACCTGTAGTTGTTACACGAATCGAGGTTTACGGCAATAATTAGGTACAAGCGCCATCAGACATATCGGAGATGCCTTGGCGCTCAAAAATATCTCAACATGTCTCAACTGTGAGTGCCACGACAACAGAGGTCTGCTCAGAAATTTGTGAGCACTCTGCTACGATATATCTGATCAGTGATCACTTACTGATCATGGCAACTGATTAACATCATGATGCTCCCACATTGGTAGTTATTTTGTTACATAACGCTATAAAACAAAGTGTAACAAAGACAATGTTGTAAATACTTGAATGTTAAAGAGAGGCGGATGATGTTATATAACATTTTGTAACACCAATGCTCCCAGCACCATAAATTTTTGGGGGCATTTAATATCAACCCCGCGGGGAATATAAAATTACTGGGTGACCGTCTGGCAATGGGTGGACCTCCGGTGTTGGCGCTACTGGGTACACAGGTGGGACTGGAGGTAATGGGTACACATCAGGCGCGTGGGGCGTTGGGTTCGCGTCAGGCGTTAGGGGTAATGGGTACACGTTAGGGGAAGGCGGCCATGGGTACACGTCAGGGCTTGGGGGTAATGGGTGCACGTCTGGCTTGGGGTACACGTTAGGAGATGGTGGCCATGGGTACACGTCAGGGCTTGGGGGTAATGGGTGCACGTCTGGCTTGGGGTACACGTTAGGAGATGGTGGCCATGGGTATACGTCTGGGCTTGGGGGTAACGGGTGCACGTCTGGCTTGGGGTTCACATAAGGCGATGGAGGCCATGGGTACACATCAGGGCTTGGGGGTAATGGGTGTACGTCTGGCTTAGGGTATGGGTATACGTCAGGGCTTGGGGGCAATGGTTGCACATCTGGCCTTGGTGGCAATGGTTGCACGTTGGGGGTTGGGGGTCGCTGCACGAGTGGCGGTGACCGGTAAATCGGACGTACATTGGGCGACCATGGTATTGGGTAGACCATAGATGCTAGCCCGACCAGTGACACTGGAACAAATTAGTAAATCACGTAAATATTACTGAAATATTTTAGTGTTTTGTATTTTTAAACTGGTGAAGGTGAGAATAATTTATGAATAAATAAAATAAATATTGTAATTGTGGTTATCTGTTTCGACGTATGAAATTCGTCTGACAGATTGTATAATTATATTGGTGTTTCTATAATCAGGTGTTAGCAAATTGAAATGACAGCTCTAAAAGCTCTTCCCTATATTTACAGCTTAATACAACGTAACCTTAGCCATTGGATAAACCATGTTACTCAGAATTGCTGTATGTTTTTTTGTTAAAACAAGAGATAAAAAAATAAGGTTTCATAAAAAAATAATGTGTTGTGACACATGACGTCATGCACTGGCAGCGCAATTTAGAATAAGTTACGAAAAATGAAATGATCACGTTTGTTAATTGTCTGAATCTTAATAGTGCCATTAATTAAAATGATAATCAATAAGGTTTTAAGATTCCATTCCATTCTATAAGATTACCTCACGAATTATGGGCACAAAGGTTGTTTGAAAGGAAAACATCGTTTGGGATCATCCATTAATTACGTCACACCTCAAGGGGGAGGGAGGGGGTCCACAAAATGTGACATATCGTGACAGGGGGGAGGGAGGCGTTCTATGTTTGTGACGTCACAATCCTCACATACATAAATACATGAACATAAAAGAATAGACAATCCAAAATCCTTGGACGGAGGAAGAATAAGTTAATTTTCTCTTCGTTGATTTTACAAATCATTTTAAGCAATTCTAATAAAATAGTACATTACGACACAAAAGCGAAAAACATGAAACTCGAAACGAGTGGCGATGTTTTAAAACACAACCGATAGGGAGTGTTTTAAATCGACACGAGTTTAGAATTTCGTTTTTGCACGTGTCTCGTACGACGTTTTTTAGTGCAGATGGCCCTCCGAAGTTTTGGACCTGACGTAAAATGACCAAAAGTTATATTCAAAGTGATGTCGTAATTTTTGCCTCCTTAAACTAAAAATCTACATGTGACATCACACTAAGGGGGGAGGGTGTAGTTAATTGTGACGAAGTGTGACAAGGGGGGAGGGAGGGGTCAAAAAATCATAAAATTGGTGTGACGTAATTAATGGATGATCCCTTTTTAGGGTTCCAAAACGGAACCCTTATAGATTCGTCATGTCCGTCTGCCCGTCTGTCACAGCCGATTTACTCGGAAACTATAAATGCTACAGTAATGAAATTTGGTAAGGATATGTGTTTTATGAACCGCTACAGGATTATGATACTAAATTGTAAAAAAAACCATTGGGTCGGGGGCCCTCCATACATGTAACTGGGGGATATAATTTTTTTTTGTTGTATATAAGCGTGTGGGGTATTAATAGAAAGGTCTTTGAAAATGATATCAAGGTTTTTAAATCTCATTTTTATTCAAGCAAATCGTTTTCGAGATATCAGCTCTCAAAGTCTGAAAAATGTGTCCCCCCCTCTATTTTTTAAACTACGCGATATAAAATTCTAAAAAAAATATATATTATGCACATTAATAAACTCTATTAATGATTTTTGGTTTGATTAAATTATCTCCTATAGTTTTTGAGGTAGATTGATTTAACTGTATTTTTTTAATAATAAATTGATAATGGTACGGAACCCTTCGCGCGCGAGTCCGACTCGCACTTGGCCGGTTTTTTTTAATTTGTTGCAACAGCTACACCAATTATTATGATCCTGCGAATACCGATTTTAAATTTAATATCCCAACACACATGACGTAGGTACCTTTCGGCTTTGTCCAATGGCAGAAGTCACCCTGTATATTTACATGTTTAAATATTTAGGATCGATTCTTGTTTGGTACTTACGTGTGAATATAACAGCCTTCATCTTGGAAGCCGTTTACATATTGCACTGAGTAGCATTTTTGAATGATTTATATATTGCCTTTAACATCAATTACTATTAAATCCGTTTCAAATTAATGTTATGCATGACATAATTTAGTTTAAATAAGTATAGTTTGTAAAATACACCACGTCTGAGGATAAACTACCTGTATCCTGTGATTTTGTTTTAATTTTGTGAAGTATATGATTAATTTTAACGTTTATTTTTGGACGTCCCAAAGCTATCATACAGTAGGTGGGACTTATCTAGAAAGTACCCATGAAATATATATATCAAACACATCGCAAGGAAATTAACATATCGAGTAGATAAACATCTTTAGTATTCGTTTCCTTACCTATGAAATTAGCGTTTTGTATGGAGAATTTTGTGAAATGTCAATTTTCCATAAAATTTAATTTTTTGTGTATTTTTTTGATTTAAAAGTTAAACCAAATTTTGCCGGTAATATTAGACACTTCTAAGGCGTGTTTTTTATATCTCTAATTCAGAAAACAAGGTAATATCATACATTTATATCTATTTGAAACATATGAACCGGCAGCATATGGCAAGAGTTGTTTTCAAAGCTTATTTTTTAATAATTTTTAAGGAAAAAAAATGATTATTAGTATGAAAAAACCTTTGTTACACAGTGCACTGTTGAAAACAAAGAATATATCAAAGTTTCTCTTCAGACAATAAAAGTAGGGATATATTGAAGTCTATGTCCGAAAACGCCAATTTCATAGGCCCAATAAAAAGCTAACTTAGGTAATATACCTAACCGACGATTTAAAAAAATAATCAAGTTTCGACCTGGGTTCATGTAACATTTTATGCTTCTTACGACTTTAGGAATACGCGGTCAAAGTTATTCGGGTACCTCGTGTTACACCGTGTAGAAAAGAAAAGTCTTTTAATACTAATTATTTTATTGACAAGTCTAAGGATTCGATTTCGTTATTAGGTTAATGTAGCTAAGACCATCTATCGGGTAATACCGTCTACACTCCTTTATTAAACAGTAAGCTGGACAAAAATATCCAAGAATATGGTAAGCACTTTTTCACCTGTGCTTGATTAGGTGGACATTTCTCCGAGCGTTTCAACCGCCGTGACTTCGGTGGCAACATTATTAGTATTATTACCCGATTTCCGTGGGTATCTCATACTTTTTTGGGATATCTTGGAAGTTGTCAACTACGTCTACCAATATATCCAAAAGTTCTTGCATCTCTTATGGGATTTGTGTGATAAGGCTGCCACCGAAGTCACGGCGGTTGAATTAAACGCTCGGAGAAATACCCAGGTATGATAATATTTTATTGCTCTGTATGGAAGTATTCTCGATGACATTTTAACTATAATGTTCGTCAGTAGACAACAAAAAAGTGTAAACAAATAGGGCTGACATAGTGTTTGACGTCTTTAACAGATATCGTGAAACACGTTCATAGATTTATTTTCACGTTGATACTAATGAGTCTGTATCAATAATTTTAAGTTGGTGATAAGATCAAGATAGTGTTCTGAAAGTGCGTGATTATGAAATAATGTAAGTTTTTGGTTTGTTTACACTTTTTGTTTTCTATTGATGAACATTATAAGATATGCTGCCACATGCCAACATCACTATCACTACATAGTATAAAATAAAGTCACTTTTTCTGTCCCTATGTCCCTTTGTACGCTTAAATCTTTAAAACTACGCAACGGATTTTAATAAGTTTTTTTTTAATAGGTAGCGTAATTCAAGAGGAAGTTTTTTTTATGTATAGTACCCGTGCGAAGCCGGGGCGGATCGCTAGTTAATATTAAACGAATTTCACAGTGTCATTGTCGCCTACCGCGCACTTTGAAATTCATCACATTTGATCGTCTGCCTCTGTCTCTTCAAAGAAGGCGTTATCGGAGTGACAGAGATACCTAGTTGCCCGAAGTTTAAAATTTTCTGAAATGATTACTGATAGTCGAACGGATGTACATAATTTAGGTTAAGTTTTTAAGCTAACATGGCCATTTACGAGTAAATTATTACTATTATTAGTAGTCATACTACGATAGTCCACTGCTGGACGTAGGCCTCTCCTATAAACTATGCGTATAGATGCATTAGGAGGTAAATACTCATAATCGCCACGCTGGGCAAGCGGATTGGCGATCGCAGTAATGTGTCCACTATGATGACGCTGCTGCCCATCATCAATCTTTTATCAAATAATGGTCAGTGACACTTCAATCCCTTAGTCGACTCTTTTACGACACCCGCAGGAGGAGTTGGGGTGATGACAAATGTATTCTTACTGCCGTCACCACACGGCCCACCTACGTCACCTACTTTTAATTCTAATAAAGAACCATTTATATTAATTATCGTTTATAGGAATTCAATCTTTAGTTTAGTATTATTACCGAGTACTTGAATCTAATGCGATTTGTTCCAGTCAACATTATTCTTAAATTCAACGTTATTGGTGTTGTGTTCAATATTGGCATGAAGCGTTTATTATAGTATATTAATATGATTATGAAATAGTTATTTAATAATACAAAGCATAAAAAATAATTGTGTCTTGCATGGATGTTATAATAAATTCCGAAGAGGAGATGGTGGGACGACATGAACGCGTACGACGTGAAGTGGAGGGATCTGGCCATGGATAGGGATGATTGGAGGAAGAGGGGATGCTTTTGCCCAGCAGTGGGACACCAAATAGGCTATTAAAAAATCCGAGCAAATATTTACGTCCGATAAATCAGGTAAAGTGAAGTTGTAATTTCATGATGATGAATGTATGAATGAATACAGCATGATAATGGCCGCCTAATAAGGCTGCCACAGTAATGCTGTCGCAGTTATCTACGCTGTAACTTCTATGTATATGACATCCAATATTTATAATAATTTGTCATTATGTATGTATTATCATTTTATGCAAGTTTTGTGAAACAAAGCTGACAGTTTGTCAATATCTATAAACCGTTTCCCGCAAAACATGTATTTAACAAAAAAATTATACATTTTTAAAAGCGTACCTATCTAATAGATAAGTAAGATAGTATCTATATCAACCCTAATTATCATCATCATAGGTCTTTTGACATCTTTATCAGATGATTTTATGCAGCGTTTTTGCGGCAGTATTTGGAATGTAGGTAACTGTTTGCAAATCAGCACGCACCCTAATCGATCGTCGTGTCAACATAATTAGTATAAAACAGGTACCTACGTTAATTGATCACATATTCCACACTAGTGCTAGCTCTCGCGATGATATTAGCGGTTCTTGCGTGTATGTATATTTCAAATAAATAAAAAATATTGTGATTTTTCCGAACAGCTAAACTCTGGAATGATTTGTCGCCTGCGGTGTTTCCGGACCGTTACGATCTTCAAACCTTCAAGAAAAGGCGTATTCCCATCTCAAAGGTCGGCAACGCACTTGTAATACCACGGGTGTTGCGGGTGTCCATGGGCGACGATGATCGTTTGCCATCAGGCTATACGTCTGCTCGCTTCATTCCATAAAAAAAACTTATTTTATAAAGTGGGATTAAAACCGACGTCCTCAATTTTCGCGGCTAATGCGGAAACCATTCGCCAGAAATTTAATTTGTCCAACATTAACTTTTTATCAGACCTTCTATGGTTTGCGAGTTCTAATAAAATTACAACAATTTGCAGCGATTATTTTGGCGGCTGGATGCAATGTCCAGAACGGCTTTTGCACATGCAATCCCCTGGAGTGCAACCAGCCAGTTTGCGGCAGCGACCTAAACACATACAAGTGCCCGTGCGAGCTCGCCTGTGCTAATTCCTTCGCCGATCCTGCTGACAAGATCCGTAAAATGCACGATGGGGCCTGCGCCCCAGATTGTGGCTGTAAACCCGACTCGACGGGCCCACTTTGCGCCAACGATATGAACACGTATGAAAGCATGTGTGTGTTGGCTTGTAATCATCCACATTTGGTGCCTTTGTATCCAGGGAAGTGTGTGGATTAAATGTGAATTAAAGATAATATAAGTTGCGTCTTTATTTACATTTTATTTTATCTGGTAACGTTTAATTTGGTAATAGCTGCTATAGTTTTTTTTTTTACCCCTGAGCGAATGACAGACGGCCTATGCTAAGCAGAGGCCCTACTGCGAAAAACGAAATTCGTAAATTTCGAGGATTTGTCTCTCTCACTCTAACGACGCCTTCGTTTGAGTGACACAGAAAAATCCTCGAAATTTCCGATTTTCGCGGTAGTAGGCCAGTAACCGTATTAACCAACGGGCGCATGGAACTGCAGTCGATCTATCTACACGCGTGTTGCTGACCGTTAAAACCTTTTCTGAAGAACCTTAGCAGGAAGGGCATTCCACAGCCGACCACGATTCCCATTCCTACTGACCGGGGCGGGACGGAGTCGGCGCGCATTTCTTAAATATGTGGAAGACGACCGGCTCCTCTCGAATGCGCGCGCCTTCTCTCGAACTCTTTACATTTTACCTTATATTGTGTATAGGCTCATTGAAAGTGCGCTCTGACCGGTCGTCATTAAAACTGAAATCATATCAGTACAGTAGGTAAATGATTAAATACGATTGATTGATTTTTAATTACATTTGACACGCATTAAAATTAAAACCTTTCTTGATTGAAAGCACCTAGCTGCATTGTGTTGTTTTAATTGCTGTCGTATATGCACTAGGCAGAATTATATTCGTATAAGCCATGAGTATGAAATAGGCCTTGTCAAACATGGATAGTTTTAAAGGAATTTTGACACATGTCAAACTGAAACATCCATTTTTCATATTCACGATAATATTAGTTATTGGATGTGAGTATTGTAAATTCAATATTAAGTAGGTAATACTACTGCCATCGTAATAAAAATCCGTTTCAGTGATTCTTTTAGGAACCTGTTTTGGAGAGATAGTTCAAGGATGCTGCGATCCAATAGAATGCGAGGATAGACCCATTATATGCGCCAGCGACTTTAAAACCTACCTCTGCACATGCGAGCTCGATTGTGTCGATTATTTCGATGAGGTTATACCCAACTCGACTACCCACAACTTGTTCAAGGTACAGAATGGTGCATGCGATACTAGACCGTCGTGTGATTGTGAATTAGACCCTGAAGGTCCATTTTGTGCTAGCGACAACCAGATATACTTTAGCGAGTGTGAGATGAACTGTACGGTGCCGGGTAACCGTACTTTTAAGGTACGTTATGGTCCTTGCCTTCCTTAAAATGTATGTAGTTGAACAGTTTTTTATTTATCTCCTATTAGACCGGATCTCCCGAGAAAACAAAAAGATGGTTCAGCTTGACACCCTTGGCTTTATTCTTTAATACGTTTTTTATCCTCAAGAGTGCATTTTTTTTAATTTGTTGCTCCAACCAATGTAGTCTGCTACATTGGAGCAACTAATAAAATACAAAACCAACAGAGCCATATCATAAAAAAAATTATACCGGAATGTTGTGTTTCAGCAGAACCGATTTTTGTTTCTTTTTTCTACATATTTCTGATGTAGGTATTTTGAAAGGTAACCGATTTTCGTTTATTACGAACACCAGTAGCCATTGATAACACCGCAACCTCATGGTACGGCTACACTATACAGGTGGATTTAGACCAAACGAGCGAATGCTAATTCTGTCCCCCACTCTACAAATTCAACGACTTTCGACGAATCACGTTTTGTGAACGAACGAATTTCGTAGAGTGGGGGATAGAAGGAGCATTCGCCCGTTTGATCGAAATCCACCTTAACATAAAGTGTTACAAACGGGTTTTAATCGAGTTAACATACATTTTACATTATCCTGGCCTATAAAATATGAGTGATAATCATGAAAGTTTAAATCAATATACAGCGTGACTTTAGCCATTAAACAAACCCGGGTGTCATTGTAGGTTTACTACTCAGAAACGGAAAAAAATGATAAAATGTTTAACATGTAGCTATGAATTGATAATGGAGGATAATATGCTTGTAAGTAATTTACATTAACAAGGAATATTTATATTTAATAAGAGTTTTTAATACCCCATTCTCGCATTTAACTCTAGATACCATGAAGGAGATAATGTTAGTTATCTTTGGTACGTAAAATATTTTTAGTAATTATGTAGGGTACGTACTATACTAATTAGTGAGACTTCCTATTATGTTAAGATCTTTAGATTTTTAGTGAATAAATAATTTGATTTGTGTTTTCGCAATACGTTCAATAGATGGCAGCACCAGCTCTCTCTAGCTATTCTAGAAAACTGTAAAGTATTCTAATAGGAAGTGCAGGCATGTATTGCTTGCCCTTAGAGAATGGTCAAAGGCGTCTAGCCTTGTAAGGGATTGCATATACCTGAGAAATTTGACCGGTGGTTGCTAAGACTGAGTGGCCGAGGGGTACAGGCATCAGCCGCGATAGCTGAGTACGTGGGTTCGATTCCCACCTCGGACATAGGTGATCTTGGTCGTTTTTCTTTGGTATATGACATCTAATATTTATAATTTATATAGCATTGTATTATTTATATAGTATTGTAGTGGTTTTAAAACCAAATTACTGCCAACTTAATATTCAGTTATATTTATTTATATTCTGGTTTTAGGTGTGTTTAAAATTTAATTAAATATGTATTTTCGGGATATTGGCACTATTGTAGGTAAATTATGTACAAAATAGTTTAATATTAGTTAATATTGTTTTTTTTTATGATCTCATTCCCAGAATCATGCTTGGAGAGTGTTATGTACTCCTTAATTGACATACTGTATCAGACTAAGTACTTAGAACTATTAATATTATTGTGTAATGTGTAATACATATGATGTGGATGTACTGAAATAAATAAAATAAAATAGTACTAAGTAGTGTGACTACCGGAGAAAAATAAAAAGTACAAATCAAAATATTTAGATAATAAATAATTTGATTTGTGTTTTCGCAATACGTTCAATCTTTAGATTTATTAGATTTAGATATTTATTCTCATACATAATATAAAATTATGCTATAAATGGTCCTAAACTACTCTACATGAATTTATGTTATGATAACGATCATAAAATTAATTTAATTAACATGATTTAAGTAATAAAAATACAATACAATGAAAAAAATTAAATACTATTTTAAAAATGAGCCAATTAATCCTATGTCGACAATATTCGATCAATACAATGTCAAAGCGTAGTTATGTTGTTGTTGTTGTTGTCCTATGGCACCCCGGAGGTGCAGAGGGCCTTCAAAAGCTCGCGCCATGCCTTCCTATCCTCAGCAACTTCCTTGGCCTTGCTCCAGTCAAGTCCAACGGCTCGCAGCTCACTCTCGACGGTGCGCCTCCATGAGTGCACAGGACGTCCGCGGCTGCGTCTTCCGTCCTGCGGTTTCCACTCGAAAGCGATGCTCGCTGTGTTCTCTCCCCTCCGAATAGTGTGTCCTATCCACCTCCATTTGCGTGTCGAAACGTCAGCGCTTATGGGCGTCTGGTGGCATATCCTCCAAAGGTCCTCGTTGCGCATTGTCCTCGGCCAGAAAACGCGAAAGATGGACCTTAGACACTTGTTGACGAAGACTTGTAACTTGTTCGTCAATTCTTTGGTCACTCTCCACGTCTCGCAGCCAAACAACAATACCGACTTTACTACAGACTCGAAGAGGGAAATTTTGACGCGACGCGTGAGAACATTTGACTCCTAAACAGGCTTGAGTTGGGCAAAAGCGACCTTTGCTTTCTTTATTCTGCTGTCGACGTCCTCGTCAGTTCCTCCTTGGCCGGTTAATACGCTGCCTAGGTACACAAACGAAGAGACAGAGTCCAAGCCTTCCCCCTGTAGCATCAGCGGTTCCGTTGCGCTGGACTTTATACGCATGTCGACTGTTTTGCGTCGGTTGATTCGCAGGCCCATAACTTCAGCTTCTTCTTGAAGTCTCCCAAGTTTAGCTTCCAAATAGGCAAGTGTAGGGGAAATCAACACGATGTCGTCCGCATAGTCCAGGTCCTCCAGGTCGTTTGTTCTCCATCTGATGTCCCTTGGTGTAGCAATGACTTTTCTCATGACGTCGTCCAGCAGAATTACAAACAGTAGTGGTGATAGGAGGCAACCTTGCTTGACACCCGCAGTTATCTGGATCGGTGTACCAAGTTCCCTCTCGTGTATCACTCTACACGTACTGCCCTCGTACAGCGAACGAATGATACGGATTATACACGACGGGATACCTCTACTCTCTAAACTTGACCACAGCGCGCTCCACTTCATAGTGTCGAAGGCTGTCTCAAAATCCACGAAAACTAAGACCAGTTCCGACTGCCATTCGACACACTGTTCAATCAGGATACGTAAGGTGTTAGTGTGGTCAGTGCAGGAGCGACCAGAGCGAAATCCGGCTTGCTCGTCACGCAGAGTCACTGCTACTGCTGGAGCTATGCGGTTGAGCAAAATTTTTGCTAGAACTTTTGTGGCAGACGGAAGTAGAGTTATGCCACACCAGTTATCGCATCGGGACAGATCGCCCTTCTTTGGTACTTTTACTAGTAGTCCCTGCTTCCACTCTACGGGTACTTCTACAGTGTTCCAAATGCGCGATATTAAAGGGTGCAATAGTGTCGCTGACGTAGCAGCATCTGCTTTGAGCATGTCAATGTGGATGTTGTCAATTCCCGGCGTAGTCAAAGCGTAGTTATAAATAATGATAATTAAAATTAACTATTTACTAGTATATCCTAGTGACCGTCATGTGACTCATATGTCATGTGCTACTTAAAAATAATTATACAAATCAATAATCGATTAACAGTTCTAATTTATAAAAAGTAATTTGCTAGGTCGTATCGTATGTCAAAGTCATATACTAATTAACAGAATAGAAAATATAATGTATAATGAATTTTTCAATAAAAGGTATTTCAGTTGACGATCTTACCAGCAGATAGATCCTGACTAGTAGGTATTAACTATTTATCAATTAAGTATCCGATACATTAAAGTCTTTGACCATACATGGATGTCTAACGCTAGCTCAAAAATGCCCCCAAAACCAATTGTTCAATTGTGCTAAGATGGGCAGAATAGAGACACCGCGCATATTTAGGCGCAACATCTTTGTCAACTGTTTATAGAATATAGCCAATCAAAACTTTGACGGGACAATCACATCACAACTATTTTTAAATGGCGGTTTAAGTTTTTATGGGTTGATATTGAAATTCGATGCATTGAAGAGGGGGTGACACTTTCAACTAAAATTCCGGACCGTTTTTGAAAGGCAATTTAGTATGACGTGCGGCTTCCATGTTTTATTGATTCGTAGATTAAAGCATAAGTAAAAACGATTTTTGTAAGGCATTGAAAAAAAAAAATTTTTACTGCTGGGTTTGTTTCATTAACTGCACATTTCGAAAAAAATTAAATGTTAAGAAAAACTATTTTAACTTATATTTCCGTCTCTGATAAAATAATATTGTGACCCTCCTGAAAATCGGTTAGTATAAAAATATGTCCGGTTAACATTGAACTTGTAATCAGTAATCACAATTCTGTCTGAAGATATTGGGGTAAGTAGGAAAAAAAAAAATGACTTTCCTATTAAAGCTAGATGGAGCTTTAATAGGAATTTAGTGGGAAGCCGTAAAATAATTATTTTATAAATCATGTCAAAAAATCGATCGATTCCACTGTGAATATATTTGCTTCTAGTGGCGGTTCTAGGGCTAGTGGTGGCCGAGCCGGCGCCATTGCATTACTTCCGCGACCCGTCCGAGCGCGAGCTCCGCGGCGGCGCGTGCGGCTGCAAACCCGACTACGAGTTCTGCGGCGACGACTTCAAGACGTACGGCAGCGTTTGCGAGTACAGGTGCAGGCACTCTGATGCCGAGTTCCACGACTGGAACATACTGTTCGACGGGCAGTGCTTTTCCGGTAGTACTACTACTACAACGGAGGACGACCATGAACCGCTTAATCCAATAAATGGCTAGACACGTTTGTCATTAAAATTTTAAACATTACCATGGTCTATTTGTTCATGTTCCCGGTTTACCAATAAACCTTATTCATAAGAATTATTGACTCAAAGTTAACATTCAACGCACATTATGATCATATGTACCTTAAGTACTTTAGGAATTACAAGTGCTCAAACATGCACCAAAAAGGTTCTATCTAACAGCTGTATTAACGTTCCCGTTGCAAAATCCATATACAAATTAATGTCAGCAGTGTACTGACTAGTGAAGTGGCCGCCTTCCATCCTTCCAGTGCATGTTTGAGCACTTGTAATGCCTAAAGTACTTAAGGTATAACTGCAATTAGGGTGCTATTATTTTTTTTTTCTTTCATTAATAACTACCTACGAACTAAGTATTCTCACATTCCCCAAGATTAATAAAATTAAGTATGATACCTACCTGTACTTTGTGTTTTGTATTAATTGATAATAATGATAATATTTGTAATCGTCCCGATAATTATAGTTGCTATAAAAAATGTCTGGTCAATTTGACAGTAGTAGTTTTAAAAATTACCAATTCTAACTGATGAAGTTAGGGCACTACGTAAACTTTTGAGGAATCGGGTGGGAAAAAATAGACAAACGTGATCTCGATCGATTTCATTTTTAAAAAAATTGCTTTCCAGTGGGGCTTTTAAGTCTAGTGGTGGCCGAGCCGGCGCCATTGCATTACTTCCGCGGCCCGTCCGAGCGCGGGCTACGCCAAGACCTGTGCGATTGCAAGGACGATTACGAGTTTTGCGGCGACGACTACAACACGTACCAAAGCGTCTGCGAGTACAGGTGCAAGCACTCTAATGCGGACTTCCACGACTGGTACATAATGTACGACGGGCAGTGCTTTTCCGGTAGTACTACGGAGTATGAAGCAACTACGCCATTTACTGAGGATTATAATCCATTAAATGTTGGCTAGAGTTGTTTGACATAGTTTTTGAATCATTAATATCGTTTGAGTTTTGATATTCATTGTCTTTGATTTTCAATTTTTCACAGCTGTCATTTTATAATAGAATTAAAGAAATATTTTTTGAATTTACTTAGTTAAATACCAATTTATGATGATTGATGAACCTTTAAAATTTTGCTGTTATTCGTAAACATTCATCAATACTATCCTGGCCTATAAAATATGAGTGATAATCGTGAAAGTTTAATAGTACATTGTGCATCAAGGGAGGTAAGTGAATTACTAACGAGAGTGTTAGAAGCCCAACGCCGTAGGCGGAGGGCTTTTAATGACTCGAGTTAGTACCTATTCCGCTTACCGACCGTGATGCATACAATGTTTTTCCTCAGTCATCACACTTGCCGACAAAAAAATAAGTTTTAAGACAAAATATTATTTTCACACCTCGTGCTTGTCAAAGCCGGATTATATTATATGTCCCATAAACCTCACGAAAACAAGACATTGTAGCCCTTGGAAAAACCGGGTTATAATGTTGTGGGAAATTTTATTATAACCCGCCGGGCGATAATGTAATTACACTTTATTGCTATGACGATAAAGCCTTATTTCGTTAAGCAAAATGTGTAAGCACCGCCCGAACAACAAGTTGGCTCGGCGCGCGCCGCCATCTGCGAGCGGCGGCGCGCGCCGAGACTCGATTTTCAAAAACCGAAGCCGCGGGTACCACAGCCAACTAGATTCGCACGATGTTCATTTGTTAAATCAAGTAGGCAATGCCGGCAGAAACGAGTTGCGACAAGTTGCAGTATCCATTTTAAAGCTTTAACATTTAAGTTATTTAATTGCAACACTATTAATTTGCTGCAATAAATATTATCTACTGAGTATTACTACTGCTGAACATAGGCCTCCCCCAAAGATTGGCACAATGATCGGTCCTGCGCCACCCGCATCCAACGGACCCCTGCCACTTTCACCAGGTCATCAGTTGACGTCTTTCGGCTGATATCATTGTCTCGCATATGGTGAGAAAAGTAGAGTATATATATACCTCGGGAATAAAACTGTTTTTGGGACGAGCATGTCTTAGGAGTAACACTACCCTTACGCCGGTAGCATGATAAAAACTACAAATATGATTTTAGACACGTTAGAAGCGTTTTCAGCAGGCTGAAATGCGTTTTCAGGCCGTTTCAGAAGGTCCTCTTTCACATACTACAAAATCAAATATTCACCCCAGATACCGTCGTTTTCAGGCGCCTGAAACATGTTTTCAGGCCGTTTCAGAATACCCTCTATCCGATGGCGCAATAACCTGAAAACCCGTTTTCAGGCGTTTTCAGGACCCCTTTTGGGCCTCTCAAGTACAAATCGGTATATAGCTAAATTTCCCATAGGAGTGAAAGAGAAAGCACTATTAGATAGAGACAGCACGAAAGAATGTTCTGGAAAGATGTGAACGAGACAGCTATAGAGAGAACATTCTGGACGGGTGTGAAAGAGAAACCTGTAGAAAGAGACAGCGATACTCTAGAATGTTCGCGCACCTAACTCGGGAACTTTCTAGAGTCGAATCTTCTCGTACTTTGTAGATTTGAGTGGCTGGTATAAATACACAGCATGACCCGGCCGGGAGTAGTTTCTATCGAGACAGCGAAGAGATAACTCAGAGCGAAGACTGCGAGTTTGAGAGTGTAAAAGTGAATCAGTGTGACGTGTTAGTGTGTGATTAGTGTTTTAGTTTAGTGTTTGTTCTTTTAATAAGTAATTAAAGTATCAGTTTTAATTAGTGGCTTATTTACACATTTTCTATAGAAAACCCACCCTACGAACGTAACATTTGGGGCTTGTCCATTAATCACGTCATACTGTATAGGGGGATGGGGGGGTCAAGAAAAAATCACCAATTATCACCATAGGGGAGGGGGCGGTCATCGGACAAATCACGTGTAATTTTTTGTTACTCTCGAATCTGCTGAACAGCATTATAGCCAGTAAAAAAATCTTTACTTTTTTATAAAACACTTTTTAAATACTAAGTTTTAAAACTTCGCGATCATTTAGCTCGTAGTTGGCAAACAAGTACGTAAATTCAAGTGTTATTCAAAGGACTACTTCAGCTGGCAAAAAATTACACGTGATATTGGCTAGGGGGGGGGGGGGGGGGTCCTGAAAATATCACCAAATGTCACCATGGGGGATGGGGGGTCTAAAACAGACCAAAATCGTATGACGTGATTAATGGACAAGCCCTTGGGCGCTTGAATCCCTCATTGGACTCAGGCTCAGGACTCGTCTCAATTCCCTCGCTTCGCTCGGGAATTTAATCTATAACTCCCTCGCTGCGCTCGGGAGTAAAACTGGGAGTTCTTCGTTACGTTCAGGATTCAATGTCGCGTCCGTGACATAAAACAGTGCTTTATTCCCTTGGTGTATAATCTACTATAAATGACGTACTGACATTTCTATGACTCCCTAGGGAATTTCACTTTTCTATTACCCCCGCTTTGCAAGCAAGCAATGGCGCGCTTAGACAGCAAGTGTGATGAAAATCAGTATACAGCGTGACTTCAGCCATTAAACAAACCCTGGTGTCATTGTAGGTTTACTACTCAGAAACGGAAAATAATGATAAAATGTTTAACATGTAGCTGATGTAGCTATGAATTGATAATGGAGGATAATATGCTTGTAAGTAATTTACATTAACAACGAATATTTCTATTTAATAAGATTTAATACCTCATTTTCGCATTTATCTCTAGATACCATGAAGGAGATAATGTTAGTTATCTTTGGTACGTAAAATATTTTTATTAACTATACTAATTAGTGAGACCTCCCATTATGTTAAGATCTTTAGATTTATTACATTTAGATATTTATTCTCATACATAATATAAAATTATGCTATAAATTGTCCTAAACTACTCTACATGAATGGATGTAATGATCGTCAGAAGTCAGAACAATTAATATAATTAATATGATTTTTTTGTGTCTCCTGTAAAGTAGCAATAAAACACATAGCGACTTTTATAGGAACAGCGACGATATACTAATTAACAGAATAGAAAATATATGTATAATGAATTTTGCAATAAAAGGTATCTCAGTTGACCATCTTACCAGCAGATAGATCATGATTTGTAGGTATTAACTATTTATCAATTAAGTATCCGATACATTTAAGTTTTTGACCATACATGGATGTCTAACGCTAGCTCAAAAATGCCCCCAAAACCAATTGTTCAATTTTATTGTGCCAAGATGGGCACATCTTTGACATTTTTTTGTAAAATATAGCCAATCAAAACTTTGATGGACCAATCACAACTATTTTTAAATGGCGTTTTAAGTTTTTATAGGTTGATATTGAAATTCGTTACCGTGATGCATTGAGGATGGGGTGACACTTGTTAACTAAAATTCCGGACCGTTTTTGAAAGGCAATTTAGTATGGCGTTCGGCTTCCTTGTTTTATTTATTCGTAGATTAAAGTATAAGTAAAAACGATTTTGCAAGGCATTGAAAAAAAAAACTGTTTTCACTGCTGGGTTTGTTTCATTAACAGCACGTTTCGAAAAAAATTAAATTGTATCGTGTGATTCGTGAAGAAGGTAAAGAAAAACTATTTTAACTTATATTTCTGTCACTGATAAAATAATATTGTGACCCTCCTGAAAATCGGTTAGTATAAAAATATGTCCGGTTAATATTGAACTTGTAATCAGTAATCACAATTCTGTCTGAAGATATTTGGGTAAGTAGGAAAAAAATGACTTTCCTATTAAAGCTAGATGGAGCTTTAATAGGACTAAGTCTATGAAAAATTTAGTGCGAAACCGCAAAATAATTATTTTATAAATCATGTCAAAAAAATCGATCGATTCCACTGTGAATATATTTGCTTCTAGTGGCGGTTCTAGGGCTAGTGGTGGCCGAGCCGGCGCCATTGCATTACTTCCGCGACCCGTCCGAGCGCGGGCTCCGCGGCGGCGCGTGCGGCTGCAAACCCGACTACGAGTTCTGCGGCGACGACTTCAAGACGTACGGCAGCGTTTGCGAGTACAGGTGCAGGCACTCTGATGCCGAGTTCCACGACTGGAACATACTGTTCGACGGGCAGTGCTTTTCCGGTAGTACTACTACTACAACGGAGGACGACCATGAACCGCTTAATCCAATAAATGGCTAGAGACGTTTGTCATTAAAATTTTAAACATTACCATGGTCTATTTGTTCATGTTCCCGGTTTACCAATAAACCTTATTCATAAGAATTATTGACTCAAAGTTAACATTCAACGCACATTATGATCATATGTACCTTAAGTACTTTAGGAATTACAAGTGCTCAAACATGCACCAAAAAGGTTCTATTTAACAGCTGTATTAACGTTCCCGTTGCAAAATCCATATACAAATGAATGTCAGCAGTGTACTGACTAGTGAAGTGGCCGCCATCCATCCTTCCAGTGCATGTTTGAGCACTTGTAATGCCTAAAGTACTTAAGGTATTACTGCAATTAAGGTGCTATTTTTATTTTTTCCTTCAATTAATAACTACCTACGAACTAAGTATTCTCACATTCCCCAAGATTAATCAAATTAAGTATGATACCTACCTGTACTTTGTGTTTTGTATTAATTGATAATATTTGTAATCGTCCCGAAAATTATAGTTGCTATAAAAAATGTCTGGTCAATTTGACAGTAGGTAGTAGTTTTAAAAATTACTAATTCTAACTGATGAAGTTAGGGCACCACGTAAACTTTTGAGGAATCGGGTGGGAAAAAATAGACAAACGTGATCTCGATCGATTTCATTATTAAAAAAATTGCTTTCCAGTGGGGCTTTTAAGTCTAGTGGTGGCCGAGCCGGCGCCATTGCATTACTTCCGCGGCCCGTCCGAGCGCGGGCTACGCCAAGACCCGTGCGATTGCAAGGAGGATTACGAGTTTTGCGGCGACGACTACAACACGTACCAAAGCGTCTGCGAGTACAGGTGCAAGCACTCTAATGCGGACTTCCACGACTGGTACATAATGTACGACGGGCAGTGCTTTTCCGGTAGTACTACGGAGTATGAAGCAACTACGCCATTTACTGAGGATTATAATCCATTAAATATTGGCTAGAGTTGTTTGACATAGTTTTTGAATCATTAATATCGTTTGATTTTTGATATTCATTGTCTTTGATTTTAAATTTTTCACAGCTGTCATTTTATAATAGAATTAAAGAAAGATTTTTTGAATTTACTTTGTTAAATACCAATTTATGATGACAGATGAACCTTTAAAATTTTGCTGTTATTCGTAAACATTCATCAATACTATCCTGGCCTATAAAATATGAGTCATAATCGTGAAAGTTTAATAGTACATTGTGCATCAAGGGAGGTAAGTGAATTACTAACGAGAGTGTTAGAAGCCCAACGCCGTAGGCGGAGGGCTTTTAATGACTCGAGTTAGTACCTATTCCGCTTACCGACCGTGATTCATACAATGTTATTCATCACACTTGCCGACAAAAAAATAAGTTTTAAGACAAAATATTATTTTCAAAGCCGGATTATATGTCCCATAAACCTCACGAAAACAAGACATTGTTGCCCTTGGAAAAACCGGGTTATAATGTTATAGGAAATTTCATTATTACCCGCCGGGCAATAATGTAATTACAGTATTGCTATGACGATAAAGCCTAATTTGCAAAATGTGTAAGCACCGACCGAACCTCGAGTTGGCTCGGCGCGCGCCGGACCTGCAAGCGGCGGCGCGCGCCGAGACTCGATTTTCAAAAACCGAAGCCGCGGGTACCACAGCCAACTAGATTCGCACGATGTTTATTTGTTAAATCAAGTAGGCAATGCCGGCAGAAACGAGTTGCGACAAGATGCTGTATCCATTTTAAAGCTTTAACATTTAAGTTATTTAATTGCAACACTATTAATTTGCTGCAATAAATATTATCTACTGAGTATTACTACTGCTGAACATAGGCCTCCCCCAAAGATTGGCACAATGATCGGTCCTGCGCCACCCGCATCCAACGGACCCCTGCCACTTTCACCAGGTCATCAGTTGACGTCTTTCGGCTGATATCATTGTCTCGCATATGGTGAGAAAAGTAGAGTATATATATACCTCGGGAATAAAACTGTTTTTGGGACGAGCATGTCTTAGGAGGGGGTAGTGTTACGCCGGTAGCATGATAAAAACTACAAATATGATTTTAGACACGTTAGAAGCGTTTTCAGCAGGCTGAAATGCGTTTTCAGGCCGTTTCAGAAGGTCCTCTTTCACATACTACAAAATCAAATATTCACCCCTGATACCGTCGTTTTCAGGCGCCTGAAACATGTTTTCAGGCGCCTGAAACATGTTTTCAGGCCGTTTCAGAATACCCTCTATCCGATGGCGCAATAACCTAAAAACCCGTTTTCAGGCGTTTTCAGGACCCCTTTTGGGCCTCTCAAGTACAAATCGGTATATAGCTAAATTTCCCATAGGAGTGAAAGAGAAAGCACTATTAGATAGAGACAGCACGAAAGAATGTTCTGGAAAGATGTGAACGAGACAGCTATAGAGAGAACATTCTGGACGGGTGTGAAAGAGAAACCTGTAGAAAGAGACAGCGATACTCTAGAATGTTCGCGCACCTAACTCGGGAACTTTCTAGAGTCGAATCTTCTCGTACTTTGTAGATTTGAGTGGCTGGTATAAATACACAGCATGACCCGGCCGGGAGTAGTTTCTATCGAGACAGCGAAGAGATAACTCAGAGCGAAGACTGCGAGTTTGAGAGTGTAAAAGTGAATCAGTGTGACGTGTTAGTGTGTGATTAGTGTTTTAGTTTAGTGTTTGTTCTTTTAATAAGTAATTAAAGTATCAGTTTTAATTAGTGGCTTATTTACACATTTTCTATAGAAAACCCACCCTACGAACGTAACATTTGGGGCTTGTCCATTAATCACGTCATACTGTATAGGGGGATGGGGGGGTCAAGAAAAAATCACCAATTATCACCATAGGGGAGGGGGCGGTCATCGGACAAATCACGTGTAATTTTTTGTTACTCTCGAATCTGCTGAACAGCATTATAGCCAGTAAAAAAATCTT